>CAUYSK010061747.1:0-52909 GCA_963575035.1 Avahi laniger | reverse complement strand
GTCTTTTGTTCTTTTGGGTAGATGCCCAGTAATGGGATTGCTGGATCAAATGGTAATTCTACTTGTATCTCTTTAAGGTATCTCCATATTGCTTTCCATAGAGGTTGCACTAGTTTGCAGTCCCACGAGCAGTGTATGAGTATTCCTATCTCTCCGCATCCACGCCAACATTTATTGTTTTGGGACTTTTTGATAAAGGCCAGTCTCACTGGAGATAAGTAATATCTCATTGTCATTTTGATTTGCCTTTCCTGCTATTATTATTATTATTATTTACATCCAGTAGACTGAAGTTAGTCCTCAGAAACTTGTTCCAGGCATTGACTTTCCTTAATGAACACTAACTGCTGGTACCTCAAGGGATTGGAGGGAAAGTTCTGGAAGTGCACCAACAGACACAGTCATGTTCCTAGGCCTTTTGCAATAGAGATTGCAGAACTAACATTTTCCCAGACGCACAGAAGAATTAGGGATATCTTATGCTATATGAAGGTCAAGGATTTTTCTCCAGTACTAAAGACTAATAATAAACAGTGAGCTCCTTAGAAAATAAAAAATAATTTCGCATTTTACCACCCTCCAAAAACAGGTCTAATTGACTTCCTTTTGAATTGCTGTCCAATTGGGCCCTTCTTATTCATATTCCATCCGATTCACTCTGACGTCTATGGATGGCAGAAGAGAATGAGGTGAATCTGTGGAGGGAAACCCTGTGATATTTGAAAGCAAGAGAATTAAGATCATTTGAAAGCAAGAGAATTAAGTATCTTAATTTGCAAAAATAGATGAGAGAGTTGCTGGTGAAAAACATTGTTGAACTGCTGGCAAGTTAGGTGTGACCCTCCAGTAACTTATACTGAAGCTACTTCAGTATGTATGTATACATATATATGTACATATGCAAATATACATATATGTATGTATACATATACATAGCTAGATCAATTAATAGAATTGACATCTACATGCTCATCATCCAAATTCAACACCTGCTTCTTCCATTCCTGCAGTATTTTTAAGAAAATCTCAGACATCATATCTTTTATTTGAAAACATTTTTGTGTGATTTTCTGAAAGACAAAGACTTTTTAAAAATACAACCATAATATCATTATCATACCTAAGAAATTTTCCAATAATTTTTTAATATTATCAAATATCCAGGCAGAGTTTACATTTCTAATTGTCTTATAATTTCTTTTGCAGTCTTTTGTTTATATTGAGTTTATACTGTTACTTTCAGTTCAGACTTGGGACTATAAGGTTTTTAACTTAACCTTTTTGATATATATTTTTTTCTTACATCATTCTTTATGATAGAAGTATCTTTGCTCAAAGGAGAGTACTAAAAGGAAGAAGGTTAAAGTGGAATTCTATGAACAAGGACAGTTTACTTTAGATGTCATCCTTTGGGTGACACGAACTTTCTGAGGATGCAGGGATCTCATGGAATTAAAGATTTAACCTATGAGACTGAGACTTTATGGTTCATGGGAAGATAAACCAACAAAAAAGGAAATGTGCCATTGTCAAGGAAATGAAATTTATTTTAAGAGCACTGGGAAGTTTTGCTGTAACTAATTCATAGTTTTGCACAATTCTGCATTTTTGGATAATAGGAAGCCAATGTACTAATAAAAACAAAAGGTGATTCTATATGGATGTGAATGAACCCTTTTTTCAATTAATAGATTTTGTTTTGAACCTTGATGCCACTTAGTTTTAGTAGTTAATCATTTTTATGGAGCATTCCAATGAGAGTCAAAAAAGGTATAAGTGACATTTTAACCAGCTCAAAATCAATACATAAAGGGTATTTACAAAGGAAAAAATGAATTTTTGGGAACAATCTGCTTCTGATCTTAATTGATTTTATTGCTAAGGTTATTCAAAAAATATCGGACTATCCCATCATTTTTTATCAGACTTTGAGAGCGCTTGGTGATACATTCAGCCTCTGTCAGCAGTATGACTTGAATGAACAATTATACAGACACTTAGAAATATGAGCAGTACTTCTGGAAAGAAAGATAAAAGGAAATTGCTTGGCATATCTAGTTTTTATCCTTCATATTCCTTCTCCTTTGGCTGGTAAGACCTCACTCAAACTGCAGATCCAGCCCTAACCTGGTCTTTAGGACTCATATATCCTTAGCTGGAGATGTTGAAGAGGTCCCAGCCCAGTGCTCTTGGACCCAACATGAGACCTGGCACAGCGTCTCTCGCACTGTGTGTGTGTGTGTGCTTACTATCCACTGAATATGGACTTGACCATACTACTAGCGGCAGGCCTTTGGCTTGAGACTGGATGACTGGAACTCATAGAACACCATGGGGTATGAGCCAGACTGCACAGGGGAGTAGATGGCACAGGACAGACAGTTCCCTGCCCTTCTGGAGCCTGCAGTTTTGTGCTTTGTTCATTGCTCCTGATTCTCAGTTTTTACAATCTGCTGAAACATCTTTCTCTCTAGGGCTGCTGTTTTGCTTTGTTCTGCCCGCTCCTTTTTCAGGGGTAAGAGTTGTATTCCTGAATCTCAACCTGGTGTCGGGATCCCTGGGGCCCTCCAGTGGATTTCTCCATTGGCCTTTGAGCAGAGTATCATCCACTCTTGAAATTTCCTTTTGCCCTCTTCTGCGGACCCTGGGCCTCTTGTATGTTGATGGCCATCCCCAGACCTCCTGCCCGCTGGACTGCGAGCTCCTGTGACTGGTGCTCTGACCCCTCTGCCTGCAAGTCAGGACACCATGCTAAGACGATAATGTGGAAAGGCAGAATCTTCCCAAGATCCTGACCTTCTTGAGCTCACTTCTCTCCTTCTGATTGATATATATAAATATATATTTAACAAAAACATATCTGGATGACAATTTGAAAATTCTCATAGAGAATTTGATTTGTTTGAGTTCAAATAATGGAAATCTAGACATAGCCTGGTTCTACCACTACTGCTTACGTGAACTTTGGTGAGTTACTTAGCCTTTCTGTACCTGAGAGTCCTCATCTGCAAAACAAGATAATAATAGTATTCATCTCACAGTGAGGATTAAATGAGATAACCACATAAGGTGCTTAGAATATTGTCTGGCCCATGGTAAATGTTCAACAATATCAGCTATTATTGTTGTCATTAGTTTTCCCTTAGCTATTTGGCATCCATTCAGAGTAGTGGAATGTCTCTAAAATACGCGCTTTTGCGGAAGAACCCTAAAGATTTGCAATGCTGATACTGAAGTAAGATGAGAACTGACATTTGAGCAATGGATTTGGCAACACGGAGGTCATTTGTGATCTTCACAGGAGCAATTTTGGTCAAATTATGGGGACAAAAGCCCAATTAGAATGGCCGGAGGAGGGAATGAGCCAGAGCTCACTGAATTCTACACAGAGTCACAGAATGCTCCAGCCAATTGTCACCTGGGCTTCAAGTGGCACTGCTTGTCCCCTCTGGCCAGCCTGTCCCCTGTCTCTCCATGGGGCACAGATCGAGAACACACGGCTGGACAGAGGAAGCATCACCATGCTATCTTCCTACAATTTCTTCCCTTCCTTCCCTCCTCTGTTACCTTCTCTGCCTCTGGATGCCCGTTCAGAAAACTTTTCCTGTGGAGTTTCCTTCCATTCAACCAAAATTCATTCATACAGATAGATGCCTGGAGACAAATTTTCCAGTTATGCCCAGGTATGTGCCACCTTTACAGATATCAGTCCTTAATTCCTCCTAGTATTGCTGATTCATGGCCTTTTGCTCAGCAGTGTTCAAGATGGTGATAAATAACTCAGCGATTATAGACCAGGTGCCTACCCAAGATTCATTCTCACCTTCTCAATTTTTTCTCTTTGTTTAGGTTTTCACCACATATCAGTCAGGGTCCCTTTAGGAAAGGAGACACATACTTGGGATTTCAACCAGAGAGGGGTTTAATACAGGAGATTGATTATAAAGATGTGCAAAGGTTAAAAGAAAAAAAATGGGGACACAGGTAACCAGAGATCACTAACTGCTAAAAGTAGCTACTCACAGCTAAGGCTGGGGGGACAAAAGGGGAGAGATGAAGTTACCAGAATCTAAGAGGTCCAGGGACGGCTCTAACGAGACTCGAGAGACTTTAAAATGTAAACTTCTGCTAGAAGCTTCATGTGGACAAAAAATTTTGTTTTGTTTTCTAATGAATTCTAAGTCCCTGCTTCAAAGCAAGTCTTAATAAATATTAGATGAGTGAATGGATTTTAAAAAAGACAGTTTTGCTGGAACATTCTGGGGAAAGAAAATCTCTTCCCTCTTCTGAGAGACGTAATCAGAAGCAAAGACTGTCTCTCTTCTAGCCGCTGTGGTGTGTCAATGTGAAGCCCGGACTGACTGTCGCCATTTTGCCACCTTGAAAAAAGACTTGGGTTGGTGTTGACTGACCTGTAAAAAGCAGAGTGGAGAGATGGAAAGAACTTGGATCCTTTCTTAATGACATTTTTGGGTTGCTCAATCCGACCCCGAAACTTATCTTTCCACTGGACATTCGGATTATAAGAGATGAAAAACTTCCTTGATATTATAATTTGAAATGATATCCTGACTTACACAATGGCCTAAGTTCTATTCTTCTGATGGTTAGTTTGGTTTCCATTTAGGTTTGAGGGCAAGGAGTTAGTTTGGGGATGAATCTAGTTATGATTTAACCCTGGCTCATCCCTTCAGGAGGCAATGTCTGATTGGTTGAACTCACTAACCCAATTGTCCCATAATAGAAACAAAACACCTGCACAATGTTCATTACACATCAATTTCCTTTTCCTTCCCATCCATGGCCTTGGCTTCAGAGTGATCTCTGGGAGTAGGAGCTAGGGACCAATTTCCAGGAAAATTTATGCTGTGAATTTCATTTTCTTTTTTAACCTATTTTTTTCCACTAAAGAGGCATTAGTCTTGCATTTTTTCAGTATTTTCATTTAGGGGGCCACCATTAAAGGCATGAAGACATTTCAGTTAGTACAAAGCTTGGAATTTATTTGTTTGATTTATTAAAAATATACCCTAGCCTGAGGGCTCAGGGTGTGCATACAAAATACTTCAATTAGATTCAAACCAGCAGCTAAAATTTCCTGTTAAGAAATTTAAATGTCTACAAAAAAAAAAAAAAAAACACCAAAAAAACCACCCCCCTCCAGACACACCAAAAAAACGTCAACCAAAAAAACTCACCCAATATAGAATGCGGTAAAAGTACAAGGATAGGCTTGGTGCCATTTCTTCAAGGTAAACAAGCTGGTAGGCTGGTTCCCCGGAGTGGGAGAGAATTGCAAAACAGGCCTGGCCTCAAGTGAGCTGAGATTTATTTGTTCTATGAACTTGCTGTAATTTAAAGAGCATTGGCCACCCCACTCCTCAAACCCACCCTCAAAAATAAAAACAAACAAAAAGACCTTCATTTTATTTATGTTTATTTATTTATTTTTTTTTTTTGAGACAGAGTCTCACTGTGTTGCCCGGGCTAGAGTGCTGTGGCATTAGCCTAGCTCACAGCAACCTCAGACTCCTGGGCTCAAGGGATCCTCCTGCCTCAGCCTCCCAAGTAGCTAGGACTACAGGCATGCACCACCATGCCCGGCTAATTTTTTCTATATACTTTTAGTTGTCCAATTAATTGCTTTCTAATTTTAGTAGAGACGGGGTCTTGCTCTTGTTCAGGCTGGTTTCGAACTCCTGAGCTCAAACAATCTGCCTGCCTCGGCCTCCCAGAGAGCTAGGATTACAGGCGTGAGCCACCACGCCCGGCCCTTCATTTTATTTTGACACAGTACTTGAAACCTTCCCAAATAGAGTTCGAGTAAAAAAAAAAAAAAAAAAAATCACCTTTAAAAAAAATCATATAATCTGGACCAATTAAGGCGGAAAGGCCATCAGTCATTATTATTATAATTGTAAAGGAATCAGTAGTTTCCTCCAAATGCTCCGTTGAGACTGATCCTCTGAGTGAATGGACATTTTATTGAAGGGAGAGAGAGGAGGCGATTTTGGATCCTGAGATATGACCAGACACGGCCTGGGTGGGGCAGCCTGGTGAGTTTGGTGGACATTCTGCAGCAGGAGGACACTCAAGTGTGTCCCAGGGCACTTCGGAGGCAGCGGGGCAGTGCCAAATGTGGAAGAACATTTCAAAAATCTGTACGTTCCATTCATTTGCCAGTTTTGTCAATCACTGAATTAAAGGCCCTTCCAAAGAAACTCTTTCGGGCGTTTGCAGGTTTAGCTGGGGGACAATAATATGAAAGCTGTAACTTATTTTCCTTGTTATGATATTTCAGAAGATGAGAAATAATATCTAATAATCCTTAATACTGGGGATAGAATAGGATTCAGAAGCAAAGTGTGATTGGCCAATGCGTGCAGTAGAGCAGTGGTTCTCACGCCAGAATCGCCTGTTCACACAGTGTCTGACTTCAGTGGGTCTGGGGTGGGACCTGAGGTATAGGACATTTCTAGCAAGTTCCCTGCTGATGCTGATGCAGCCGGCCCAGCACTGACACCTTAGAGCCACTGCAGTGGAGAAATTCACTTGGATTAGCTATGAGCAGTGAATATTGCCAAGAACAACAAAGGTGAGGTTTGGTTTTAGAAGAGAGATGCACTCGCACTGAAATGGAGAGCATGTATTAGTTTATTAAGGCTGCCATAAGAGGTACTAAGAATTAGGTGGCTTGAAACAACAGAAAGTTTTTGTCTCACAGTTCCGGAGGCTGGAGGCCTGAAATCAAGGTGTTGGCAGGGCTGTGTCCTTCCCGATGGCTCTAGGGCAGGTTCCTTCCTCACCTCTTGCAGCTTC
Organism: Avahi laniger; assembly: GCA_963575035.1. Classification (NCBI taxonomy): domain Eukaryota; kingdom Metazoa; phylum Chordata; class Mammalia; order Primates; family Indriidae; genus Avahi; species Avahi laniger. Next base: position 46,090 of record CAUYSK010061747.1, on the reverse strand, counting down.
TGGTGTTTGCTGGCAACCCTTCGTGTTCCTTGGCTGATAGATGGATCACTCCAGTCACATGCCAACCTTCTTCCTGTGTGTCTTCCTGTCATCTTCCTTCTGTATGTGTGTGCGTGTGTGTCCCAAATCCCCATTTTATAGGGACACCAGTCATATTGGACTAGGGCCATCCTAGTGGCCTCATTTTAACTTGATTACCTCTGTAAAAATCAAATTTCCCAATAAGGTCACCTTCTGAGGTCCTGTGGGTTAGGATTCCAATATATATTTTTGGCGGGAACACAATTCAACCCACAGCAATGTGTTTAACCATTACTGCTTCCTGGCTTCAAAATAATACATTGGGTTCTATATGCATTTGATGCTATGCAAAATGAATTAATTAGACACAGAAATGTAATGAATGCCTAAGGCAGGCTTCGTTGATAGTAGAAAATATGATAGAACAATACACACAGTTTAAAGAATACAACCAGATGGCCAAACTTTGGACTCTTCTTTTGTCCTCTCTGAAACGGTTAATTGCCACCTTGTATGTGATACTATAACATATTGCACATACCTTTATTATAAAAGTTATTACATTTGTTATAGCTGGTTATTTGCATTAATCTCTCTAAACTGTTAGCTGCTTGAAGGTAAGGACTTGTTTAAATGATATTTATATTCACAGGCCTGGCACATAGTAGGTGCTCAGTTTGGTGAATGAAGAAGTTGATAAATAAGTCAAGAGCAGCCTGGGATTTGGGCAGGTTTTTTTCAGTGTCTCTTGTGTGCCCCTTGGGGAGAGAAAAATGAGAATGTACAAGCAGAGGGACCTACTGGTGCAGCCAGAAGCCACCCCCCACCCCCAGATTCTAAACTTCTTTGAAATCTCATTTTCATTTTAAAAATTAATGCGGATGTTGCATTCTACTCCATGACTTATCCAGGATTGTTTTAATACAAAAATAGTGCTTCAAATGACTTAGATAAATTACTTAATTCCTTTTCCCTCATTCTACACATCTTCAGTTTGAGAAAAGTTGTCACCCCTGGAAGAAATAAATGTGTACACCACCTGGCACTCCGGTAGGCACCTACTAACAAGCCAAGGACCGGGAAACGCAGCGGGGTGGAGGCGAGAAGGGAGTACGACAGAGAACCGGAAGTGGGTGGCTCGGCAGCAGGAGCTCTGAGGAAGTTGATGAAGCGTCAAAGAGGACAGCAAGGGCTCAGGAGCCGTTTACCTTGGAGAATGCTGGCTGAGCCCAAGAGCCGGTGTTGGGGGCAGGTGGTAATGTGACTTACACATGACCGGTGGAGCGCTGCATATCTTCCCTTTTTTCTACTTTTTTGGTGCTGAGGTGGAAGGAGAAGGGATACTGGAGTCAGAATAGCAAAAAAAGAGAGAAAACAAAGGAAGGAAGTTTATGGAGAAGGGCCCTTGATAGGCTTTGAAGTATAGAGTATTTTGGTTGTAGAGTCTTTGGAGAGTGTGAGGGCTGAATTTCTTGAAGGAGAGACCAGGTCTTGATGCCCAGGGCAATGGGAAAGGCTATAGGATCCCTGGAAATGTGTGGATAGTTAAAAGCAATGAGGAAAAGACATTTATGATATTGAAAATCTACTGGAGGCCGGGTGTGGTGGCTCATGCCTGTAATTCTAGCACTCTGGGAGGCCGAGGCGGACGGATCATTTGAGCTCAGGAGTTAGAGACCAGTCTGAGCAAGAGCAAGACCCCTTTTCTACTAAAAAAATAGAAAGAAATTAGCTGGACAACTGAAAATATATACATAAAAAATTAGCCGGGCATGGTGGCGCATGCTTGTAGTCCCAGCTACTTGGGAGGCTGAGGCAGTAGGATGGCTTGAGCCCAGGAGTTTGAGGTTGCTGTGAGCTAGGCTGATGTCATGGCACTCTAGCCAGGGCAACAGAGTGAGACACTGTCTCAAAAAAAAAAGAAAACCTACTGGAGAAGAAAAGGGTTTTACCCCTTAGACCCAGGGGTAACCAGAGAGAAGCTCTGCAGCTGCAGCTGTGGAAACTCAGGAACAGGGCAGCTCCCGAAACCCTTTGCTAAAAGATGTGGCTCTCCTGGCACAAGCCCCAAGCATTTCTCTTTACCTACTAACATCACCTGGCTTAGGATGTCTGCCTCCCAGAAGGCATGTGCTTCTGTGTATCCACGAGACATTTACATGCTGTAATTAATTTACAATTTTGGTTCTAACTTCTCTCTTCCTGAAAATCAAGGAATAGCATTTACACATTAGTTTATAATCAGATATTTAGTTATTGCCTGGGACAATACCTTAAACAAGAAAATGAAATTAAGTCCCTGTTTTCAGCAAAGGCCACTAGAATAGAACACCGTATTTTTTGTTGTGAAAATTTGGCACAAGGCATTTGATTTTACCTAACATTTTAGATGACTTCTTAGGTAATTTGATTTTGCCTAACATTTTAGAAAGTACCATTTCACCTCCTTTAAGGCAGCCATGCAAATTAGCATAGGTCAGAATTAAAAAGACATCAATCTAGTTCAGAAAGAAACCACAATATGAGGAAGAATGAGAATGAAACAGAAATTTGGAACCATCACATGACGTCTGCTGGCAGATGCAACTCATGCTGTTAGATGTGATTCTGACACTCTCTGTGGTAGAGCTGGTTAGAACTTAAAGTATTTTATGGGTCATGAGACTTTTTGGCTCTGTCTGCAACGCTGCCCTAAGGAACTCTTGTTTTTATGCCTTAACTGTTCCTTCCAAAGCTTACTTTCCACTAAGAGTGGGCAACCAGAGAGGTCTTTGTCCAAATACATTACATAATCCCTCCAGGAAATGCCGTGACAGTGCACAGTTGATGGAATGGAAACCCTGGCACAGTGACCTTTCTCCCAGATATCCTAGGACATACTTTATGCTTCACTGGGCAAACATCCCTCCTTCCAAACTGGATTCACTTCTAAAGATGTCTTCCCTTGCTGGGGGCCAGGAGACACAATAGGGTGCAGAAGTGTGAAGAGTTTTTTTTTCTTTTAATAAAATTGTCTAATATTTCTACAAGCTGGAAGTGCGCACGCATTGCATGGTTAAATAGAGTTGTGCCAAAAAATAATAACCTAGTCCTTGCCCTGAGGAGGTAACGGTATGAATGATGCAATTCAAGGAGAAAGAAAAAGGCAGCTCACACTGTCAGTATCTTCCCATCATGTTGCTATAATTTGATTCTTGTTTTTGTTGGCATACTAGTTAAGAAGGACAGGTATGGCTATTTTCTGAAAATTACTTTTACCTTTTTTTCCTCCCCAGATGTCCAATGTGTTGCACTTGTTAACTTACTTCTTTTTGCGAGCGGCATATAAAATGTATGATCTGATGCATGCAAAATTTATTTAAGCATGTTATCTTTGTGTGTATTTACTTATGAAGCCTCAGGGTTGATTGGCAACACCAGGTTAAAAAAAAAACAAACCTTATTGCTTCCGGGGACTGTTACTTTAAGAGTAATTATCCTGCTAGTCATGATGACAATGACTACAGCATGAGTGCTCTGAAATGACAATGGAATCTGTGTGTCCTTGAAATTTTTAATTCCTGTAAGAGTCGTCCAAAACAGATAAAAACTAAGAGCCTGGGTGTAGTTGTTTATTTGCAGCTAATTAGTGAACTATATTCGCTCCTAAGCAGAAAGAAGACAAGCTGTCTCTAGTATACGAAAAGGTCAGAAAGTTCTAAGCCAATTTTTCTCATATTTGGGCAATGCACCTGCTCTTTTAGAGGATAAAAATGATTTCAGCTTACAGTGTTGACTTAAGTTATTTTGTTACAATATTACTCAAATTGGTATAGGCAATTCATGTGTAATGAAAAATAATGTGTGTTTTTAAAAATAATTGAGTGCAGGATTGCATATAGGCCCATTAGATAAAAATTGCTAATTATGTTGTTGGAATCTTATATATGGTTTTATTATCTTTTTGTCTGCTTGATCTACCAACTACGGAGAGAGGCATATGGATTAGTTTCTTAGGGCTCCTATAACAAATTCCCACAAATTCAGTGGCTTAAAACAATAGAAATTTATTCTCTCACAGTTCTGGAAGGCAGAAGTCCAACATCAAGGTGAGGGCAGGGCTACCCTCCCTCTGAGGGCGATTCTCCAGGGGAGAATCCTGTCTCGTCTCTCTCAGTTCCTGGTGGCTCTAGGCGTCCTTGGCTCATGACTCCGGTCACTGCCTTCGCCCTCGGACAGCTGCCTCCTCTGCGTCTCTTTTCTCTTCTGTCTCCTGTGAGAACACTTGTCATTGGATTTAGGGCAGATAACCCAGGATGGTATCGTCTGGATATCCTTAATTTAATTACATCTGCAAAAGTCCTTTTTTCAAATAACAACAACAAAAAACTTGTAGGATTTAGACATATCTTTTGGGGGACAACAATTCAACCCACTGCAGTGTATTATAACTTCCTACTGTGCCTGATAGTGTATCTGATTTTCAACTCTTCATACCTCCGCTTCTTTTTTCTTTTATGGGCGATGTTATTAGGAACCTGTAGGTTCAGGATTTTTTCCCCCCTGATAAGTTGTTCCTTTTATCATTATGTAATGACCTTCTTTATTCCCCCCACATATTTTTTGTTTGTTTTTTTGCTTTAAGTTCTAATTGTCTGATATGACTGTAGTTTTTCTAGCTTTCTTTTGGTTGCTATTTGTATGTTGCGTTATTTTCTACCATTTTGTTTAAACATTCCATTGTCTTCAGAGGTGTTTTTTACACTTGACCTTAGCCAAAAGGCCAAGGAGGGATTAGAGGTGTCTTTTGAAAACAGCTTGTAGTTGGGACTAAAATCTTTTAAAAACCTATTCAATAATAGAGAATATAGTGCAATGAACTCCCATAAAGCCCTTAACCAGATTAATCACTTACCAAGATTTTATCATATTTGCTTCCCCTAACCCTTTAAAAATATACCTTTTCTTTTTTTGTTTTTGTTGCAGAAGCATTTTAAATATTTCCCAAACATCATATTTTACCCTATACACTTTGTATGTATTCTCTAAATAATACATTTTCTTTCTTATATAATAAAATATCATTATCAAATCCAAAAAAATAATATTCTTTTGGTATCATGTAATACTCAACACATAATTTAATTCCTCCAATTTTCTTGTGCTTTCTTACAGTTGGTGATTTGAATCAGAATCTAAACGAGGTCCGTGTATTTAATTTGCCTGTCATACCCCTTAAATCTCTTTTAATATAGAGCAGTTCCTCCTTTCTTGCTATTGACTTATTTCAGAAACAAGTTAGGTTCTTGTGGGATGCCCTGTAGTTTGCATTTCTGAAGTCTCTGTGTTTTGCGTGTGTGTGACATGACGTGTTTTGTTCTACAATCCCTTCTGTTTCCTTTAGATGGAAATGATCCAGTCTGAGATTTGTCTTTTAACTGAGGAGTTTCATCCATTTACACTGATGGAGATCAGTGATATTTAAAATTTATTTCTACCATCTCATCTTGTGCTTTCTAACTGCCTTTTTTTCCTTTGGTTCTTTTTAAAAAAATTCATCCCTTTATCCTCTGGTAACATTTGATTTCTACTTTTTTAGTGACTATTCTTTTTTTTTTTTTTTTTTTGAGACAGAGTCTCACTCTGTTGCCCGGGCTAGAGTGAGTGCCGTGGCGTCAGCCTAGCTCACAGCAACCTCAGACTCCTGGGCTTAAGCGATCCTCCTGCCTCAGCCTCCTGAGTAGCTGGGACTACAGGCATGCGCCACCATGCCCGGCTAATTTTTTCTATGTATTTTTAGTTGTCCAGATAATTTCTTTCTATTTTTTTAGTAGAGACGGGGTCTCGCTCTTGCTCAGACTGGTCTCAAACTCCTCAGCTCAAACAATCCGCCCGCCTCGGCCTCCCAGAGTGCTAGGATTACAGGCGTGAGCCACCGCGCCCGGCCAGTGACTATTCTTAAATTTAAAAAATGGTCATTTGACCAGATCAAATCTATAGTAATTAGTATCCTTACTATTTTCTTTAAAATACAAAGATCTTAGAGTGCTTTAACATCATCCCCTTCTATTATATTATTGTTTCCTAGTATTTTATATAGTCAATGCTGTTCAAATTTAAACACGTGCTTATCAATTACTTTGCTCATAGTTTCTTTTTAGTTTATTTTGGGGAGGGATATTTAAAGTCCTCCTTAAAGTATGTTTTTTAGGAATTCTTTCACTGAGGATTTGTGAGTGGTAAACCCTTTTAATATTTGTCTAAAACTATGTTTTCTCTCAGTACCCTCATTACTGAATTGTAGTTTAGGTGGGTATAAAATTCTAGATTTTTTTTAGTACTTTGAAGAAATTATTCCATTGTCTTCCGGCCTCTACTTTTATTACTGCCTATCTAACTGTTTTCCTTTTAGGCTCATTTGTTCTTCTATGCCAGTTACTTTTATGATTTTTTTCTTTCTCAGTTTCACAATGGCATATTAAAGGGTACCTTATTACTTATTCTGCTTAAGAATCAAAATTATTCTTCATGTGAGGATTCATTCCTTTAATGAATTTTGGTACTCAGCCATTATCTTTTCAAATATTGCTTCTCCTTGGATTTTCTGTTCTTTTCCTCTGAATACCTAATAGATGATTGTTGAACATTTTTATTCCTTCTAAATGTGTCTTAATTTTTCTTATGTTTAAAAAGAATCTCTGTATGTTTTGGGGCCTTGTTCTGGTTACCTTACTCATATAACTCATTAATCTTTCTTTTCAATCGTGTCCAGTTTGTTCTTTAACTCATCCACTGAGTTTTTACTTTTAATGTTTATATTTTTCCTTAGAATTTCTAGTTTAGTTATTTTTTCAAATTTATCTATATTTTTGTAACATATATTCTTTTATCTATTTTATGTTTTTTAATCTCCTTAATCAGTTTAAACATATTTTTTATATTAGCTTTCAGACTATTGTTTTATTAGCTTTAGTTCTAGGGCATCTGACCCTCTTGTTTTGTCTTCTGTCTTTCTCTTGTAATTTTTTATCATGAGCTCATTTTCTACAGGAATTGCACATTTTTAAGTGAGAATTCTGTGTGACAAAGGTGTGGTACATACCCTTCCAGAAAAGATTTGTATTTCTTCTTCAATGTGCTCCCAAAATATTATAAACAAATATGTGATAAATTATTATCTTGGAATTTCTTAGGCCTGGTGAATAACAGCATTCAGACCTCAAACCCATCAGAGTCCCAGGCAAGTCTTTTGCTTTCTCTTTACGCACGTTTTTCCCTACGCAGAGCCAAGGCAGAGATATTCCGTCAGGTCCCTGGGCAGCAGGCAGACTTTTTCTAGTTTTACTTTGCCGGAGATGCAGCTCTTCAAGACCTGACTTTATGTATGAGTTACACTTCCAACTTTCCACATTTTCGGATTTTTAATTCATTACAAAAGCCAAGCCTTTAGCCTTCGCTGACTTCAATTACCCCCACGCCCCAGCATCACTCATCAGCACGCGTGCTTGCCAGAACGGAGCTTTGGTTTCTTTTTTATTTCTAGTATCAACAGGCCTCTCTTACTCTCTCTCTCTCTCTCCCCCTTTTTCTTCTTTCAAGCTCAACTATTCAATTTTCATGTAGCCTTTCTAGGCATCTGTAAAGGATTTGTTTCAGTCTGTCATTTTCTAGACTTACTGAAATGTCAAAATCTTTTTTAAAAAACCCCATGGGAGTGAATCTGTACATGTGCATGTCTGTGTGTGTGTGTGTGTGTGTGTGTGTGTGTGTGTGTGTGTGTTTATATGCATGTACTTCTCCTTTCTTTAATCTGTTAGGCAATCCAGTGCAGTGTGTGCCATGTGGTGTCTCAATTCTCTCCTTACATCATTTGTAGGTCCTATTTTAATGTGATTTCTTGCAAATTGACCATAGACATAAATGCAATTGGAGATGTTGAAGTTACAGGAAAGCACTCTGTTACTGTGTCGTTATCCAGGTGATACCAAGTATGCTTATGTTAATCTTTATAAAGGTTGTCAAAATGGAAACACAAAATTAAAAGCAATTCTCAAAGAGATCTTTGGATTCCAGAATATTTGTCTGGGTGATGGACACAGGTTTTAGAAAAAGCCCTCTCTGGCTTAGTCCCCAGATTTATACTTACCAGTTTTAGGAAATATTCTCTTCTTCAGATCCTACTCAGATACCAATTATTCTGAGAAGCCTTCTGCAATTTTAAGGGAATAAAAACACCACACCTACTGTATTTGTCAGAGTTCTCCAGGGAAACAGAACCAACAGGATGTGTGTGTGTGTATGGATATATACATGTATACGTATATATGAATACATATATGTGTTTTTATATGTGTGTTCACATACACATATGTATATGGATAGATTTATTTTAAGAAATTGGCTCACACAATTATGGAAGCTTGGCAAATCCAAAATCTGATAAATCTGGTGGGGTAGACACCACGCTGGAGACTCAGAGAAGAGTTTCAGTTTGAGGTCAAAGACCGTGTACCAGCAGAATTTCATCTTGCTCAGAGGAGATCAGGCTTTGTGCTATTAAGAATGTCAACTGATTAGATGCGACCCACCCACATTCCACAGAGCAATTTGCTTTACTCAAAGTCCATCAATTTAAAGGTTAATCTCATCCGAAAAGCATCTTCATAGAAATGCCCAGAATAATGTCTGACCAAATATTTGGGCACCATGGCCCAGCTAAGTTGCCAAGTTGTCATCACACTGACATTATTGCTTTTGTCCGTTGCTTGATTAACCATGTGTTTAACATCTGCCTTGTTTCCTAGGCTGTGATCACCTCCAGGGTAGACACAGTCTGCAGTATCTAGGATGGTTCCTGGAATTTAGTAGATGCTAGATACATGTTTGTTTAATCAGGTAATAGTAAAAAGAAAAGCAGAGAGAGAAACTGAAATGTATTTTGGTCACCTGACCCGGAGAAGGCATAGGTTTTTTGAGTTCTTAAAAAATTTGTTTGCAATATTTTTCATTACAAAGCCTATACCTGTTTCAAATCAGATACTTATAATTCAACTAACCTTTACTGAGAGGGCCAACAGGTACCATGCCAGGTGCCATCAGTGTTTCCCATTGGCCATAAGAAGGTACCTATACAGATCAACGAACACCTCCTTTTGCTGTAGAAAGCATGGGATGATTCTTTGTGGTCTTGTTCAGTTCTGAAACCATTTAACAAAATCTCAGGGATTAATTTAAAGTTTTGTGTGTGGAGGGGAGGGGTGCATGGAGGTAAGCAGGACTCTTACATTTTCCCATCGCAAGTGTAGGTAACTTTTAGCTACATTCATGACAGATTGAATTGTTTCAAAGAAATCGCATACAGTTCTTCAAATTTCTGAGTCTGCAGTTCCCTTTCTTCTTTGCAGTAGTCCCTTGTGGGGATGCTAGTGTGATCTGAGAGACCAAAGTAGATGGCTTTTACCAACTAAAATCGACCCCAAGATTAAGGAAATGAAAGTTTCCTACAGGGGAGAGTTTGGGTCTTGGCTGGCATTGCAAGCTTCCTAAATTCCTAGCTATAAGAAAAAACACGCCCTTGCTAAACTCCTTAACAGTAGGAGCTATCAGGAAAATTGTCAGACTCTTCCTAACTCTGATTTACAAACCAGACCGCTACAACTCTGGTTGGACAGAAGACTGGCCTTACAAACATTCTTTTCTGATAAATAAACGTAGATCTGAAGCCAGTTTCAGCCAGTTTATAGAGACTGTGCACAAACTGTCTTTGTAGTCTGTAGTTCACCTTTTGAGGTAAAGAGCCAAATTTAACTTCATTTTAATGCTAAAACCCCTCCCCAAAGTGAAGATGGGATGTGTGTTACATATATGTTTACCCACCACACATGCACTCAACTCCCGTCATAAATATGTATAGTTTTCCCCCAACCTACTGAATATGTGTGACTCTATTGTGTAATACAGACCCCGTGGGGCAGAAAACCCAACCTGCCCTTTCCCTCTTTGAAGAGAGACCACCTTCGGTCCACGCCGGGAACTCTCTCTTCCCAGTTTGCAAACTGATATCGTCAAATAAGGCTCTCCTTTTCTGTTTAGCCATCCTGGTGGTCTTTTGGATGACATTAGCATATTTCACTGTTGTTATGGCTGAATCGTATCCCCTAAAAATTCGTATGTTGAATCTCTAACCCCCAGGACCTCGGAATGTGACTGTAATTAGGAGATGTGGGTCTTTTTTTTTTTTTTTTTGAGACAGAGTCTCACTCTGTTGCCCGGGCTAGAGTGCCGTGGTGTCAACCTAGCTCACAGCAACCTCAAACTCCTGGGTTCGAGCAATCCTACTGCCTCAGCCTCCTGAGTAGCTGGGACTACAGCATGTGCCACCATGCCCGGCTAATTTTTTTTCCTATATATATTTTTTTAGTTGTCCAGATCATTTCTTTTTATTTTTTAGTAGAGACGGGATCTCACTCTTGCTCTGGCTGGTCTTGAACTCCTGACCTTGAGCGATCCACCCACCTTGGCCTCCCAGAGTGCTAGAATTAAGGCGTGAGCCACCGTGCCCGGCCAAGAGATGTGGGACTTTAAAAAGGTGGTTAAATCAAAATGTCATTGGAGTGGGACCTAATCCAGTATGACTTGTGCTCTTACAAGAATAGGAGATTAGGGCACCGATACACAGAGGGAAGACCAGGTGAAATGCAGGGAGAAGACGACCATTTATAAGCCAAGGAGAAAGGCCTCAGAAGAAACCAGCCTTGCTGACACCTTGATCTCAGACTTACAGCCTCCAAAAATGTGAGAAAATAAATTTCTGTTATTTAAACCACCTTGTCTATGGAACTTTGTTATGGTAGCCCTAGCAAACTAATAAAATCATGGATTTTTCATCTAATTTTTTTCCCTATCACAATCAGATTCTTCATTGTTTTCATTCCTTTTGCAGCCAGACTTGATTCCTCCTGGGTGCTTCAATCAATGCCCTCGTAAAACTTGCTATTTGGAGCAGAACATAAAAAGTCGAAATGACTCTTAAAGTCAAATGAATCTTCACTTCAAACCTTTTCTTGCCACTGCAAATGGCTACAGGGTTGAGGACAAATTTAAGAAGGACCTGGTACTAGTCTGTATTCAATTAGCAAAACCACACAAGACAGGGAATGTCCTGCTCTGTTTTGCTATTAATAGATGACTCTGGTGTAGTTAAGGGTGCCCAGGAAAACCCATCTGATGGTTCAGATCTGCGCAGGAGCCACTTAGCTGTGTGCTCTGTCTATAGATTGTACCCCAATCTTTGCGGTTGCTCATAGAAAAACAGGTCAATGTGATTTCATTGCCATTGCTGGAAATATAAAAGAAAGTGACTCACGGGGGCATTATCTTTGACCCTCTACCAAGTTTAATATTTTTTATTATTGTTAGTAATTTAATATGAACCATAACAGTCTTTCTTCTTTCTCAATGGACTCTATCTTGTACTTTAGAAAACATGCAAAAAATGTATAATCATATGATTTAAAAATACATAATTTTCTTTCAGTACTTAAATACAGGAAAAAATCAGAAAATATCTTCCTTTTTTATCAAACATTAAGATATAACCCATATTTTAGATGATTAAGTTTATATAGTATTATGTGTTCACTCCTGAAATTCTCTTATATAGACATGTCTACTTTTTGCCTTTTTTTCAACTTCCTGGCTCCTCTTAAACTTCAGTGAAAAAGTATCTCTTCCTATCCTTGATCAAACAGCTTAATCTTCTGCCCCTGATTTTCAATTATATTGACTTTGGAAGGTCTGAGGACATTGTATGAAAGACACTGCAAACAGTCTGGCATTATCGTAAGCTGCGCAAGCTCAAATCCCACGTGAAGTCTAGATCTCAATTTATCATAAGCCCCGGGCATGTCTACGTTTTCTATAAACAAATTGGAATTATTTCCCCTTTTGATCTGGAAATAATAAAAATGAAATCTCTCATTTTGGGTTAAAAGCTTTTTGCTTTTTTTTTTTTCTTTTTTCTTTTTAAAGTTAGGGGAGCTTATTCCTGATAAAAAAAGAGGGGTTGGGGGGCCCACCAGCCCTTGTGCGAGTTTCCCACCTCTCTCTCCTTAGCTGACAGGAGGACTGCAGAGATCTAACCCCAGGCCTCTTTTCAGCTTAATTCCCGTGGACATCTCCTGTTATGGCAAAGGCGGCTGATAGGAAATCAGAGATGAAGCAATATTAAGTGTTACCCAGGGGACCTCTCATTTGGAGTAGAGAACGAATCACCTTTAGCCTCTTTTTCTTCCATCTCTGAGACCTGCCAAGTATTGCCTGGGCTGTTAGCTGCTGGCTGGCGCGTGTGCAGGGTGGGAGCTTTGTAAGCATTTCTACTCCTTCTCCTTGGTTCCAAAGCTTGTTTATGTTTCATTATCTTTTTCATCCAAGGTGAATGTGAGCTATTAGGCAGTGCTCATATATCAATTGTTTGGCTTGTGGACAGAAATTTTCTCACATTCTCGCAGGACTGATTTTTTTCCGTGAAAAGCATGAAAATTTGTCTTTCAATAAACTTTCTTCTCCTTGTACAGTAAAGGAAGGATTCTGGATATTTATCCAAAGTTTTGTCACACTGAAAAGAGAGGACTATGTTGAGGTGATACCCCAAAGGGGACATCTTTGATATAAAAAGGAAAATGCTTTTGTTTCTTAGGTTTATAATAAGTTATTTCCTTTGATCAGAGTCTGGTTGCATGCACACTGTAAATGTGAACACTGGGATGAAAAAAAGGCGAACCCTTTTTACGCACTAGAATTCTCTGTACAGGTCAAGGAAATGCCAAACTTAACAGATGTCTTAGACTGTGCCCTGCAGGTCAATAAATTAGAGTTTTGTTGAACCAGGAAGAGGAAGGAATTCCAGAACTTCGGGTCCCCAAATGGAAATGCCCCTTAGGACAAGTATAAACTAGGGAACTAGCACTGGAGCTCTTCCAAGTCAGTTGGCCCAGTCTCGTGTAACTCATTTCTGGGCCCCCTGAAGCTGTTTGTTCAACTCTGCCTTCTACAATGCTACAGTGTCAAAGGGAGTTAATCATTAGCAAGTGTGAATAATGTCAGTATAACACAGAATAATTGCAGTTCTGTCTGTTTTGACAAAATTTTAAGCATTTGTCAGAATTAAAAAAAAAAAAGACAACATGACCACAGAATGTTAAAGTAGCATGAGATTTTGGAAGCAGTTAATTCACTTTCTAGCATTTTAAATCGCCCTTATTGTTTTACCAGAGCAGAGTGTGCTGCGATGCCCTCCAGGTGATGTAGTGTTAACTGACTGGCCTGGTAGAGTTTGATCCAGCTCAAGTTAGCTTAAAGCAGTTCATCTCCAGAGATCAGATCTTTGGAGAAGTATCTAAAGGTTTGAGTATAGGGCCCTCAACCTCCCTGTTCTCCTTCTCCTTTGTCAGAGCCACCAATCACTTCTATAGAATTAACATAGACCCATCTATAACCTAGAGCCTCATAAGGTCTCCTGTTTGTCCCCTGGGCTTGGGATCATAATGAGTCCAAGATCTCTCTTTGGACTAAAACCACAGGAGACGTGGTTCCTGGAACTCTGAGATACCGATCCAGCAGGAATGGAACGATGAATTTTCCTTGGGCTCATCTGAGTTCCACTGAAAGAGAGTGATCACCCTAAAACATAATCAAGAATTCCAACAGCCACCCCAAATGACTGTACAATGTGAGAACCGTGGGCTTATAAAGGCTTTCAGCCAAGCTCTCCATAAAAGCAGCTGAGTCCCAGACCCTGGATTGTCTCCAAAAGTCGGCCACGTGTTATAACTATAATTAGGAAATTCTTCCAAGAAGGTACACAGACAGACTTCATCTTTTTCTGGAACTGGGGCTCCTCAGATCTGCCCCTTCAATTCACACACCATCATTAATTCATCTTGTTGTTCAATCCTGAAAGTAAGGACACACTGAGTCAGTCTCCAAAACCTACTCCCTATGGTCTCCAATTATCCCTCTCTTCTCTCTTTCTGCTGCCATGGGCTTAGTTTGGTCCTTGTAATTTCTCTTTTGGACTCCTTTCAGTTAGTCTTTATGACCCTCAAACTCAGTCAAGATGTTGCAGAGTCACTTCCTTAAAATGCAGAGTCACTCCAAGCACGTCCCTAAACACATAGTGTGCCCCTTTCCAGTGGCTGAAGGCCAGGCCAGCCCTCGGAAGTAGCCTGCCATTTGCTTCTGACCAGGGCTTTGCCTTCCATTCCAGCCCCATTTTCATTCTCTGAGTTTTATGCGTCACGAACTTCCATGTCTCTTGTCTCCTTTGAGCTGCTCCCTCTGCCTGGGATATCCTCCGTCCATGGCCAACTTGGAAATTCCATTTAGCTGTCCTCAGGAAGCTGTTTGTTCGCTCCTGCTCCCCTTGTCCTCTCCCCTATTGTCACCAGCTTGAACTAAATGTCCTTCTGTACTCCTTAAAGTCCCTGTGTGTTGCACAATACAGGGTTTACTGCATTTCTGTATGTCTGTGTCCTTTCATACATTATACAGTTCTGGAAGGCAGAGCCTGTCTTACTCTTTTTTGTATCCTAATTTCCTAACATACTGATACTGAATGCTGTAAAAGTTTGTTGAAGTCCACAGAACTGAAGATCAGACAGTTGTCAGCATCAGTGTTCAGGTAAGTAATCTTGATACAAAATGCCTTGCTTGGTTATGAAATGACCCAATTGGGTAGTTCTCAACTTTGCTGTACTTTGCAGCCACCTGGGGCTTCAGTGGTCTGGTGAAATGATGTTGATTCAGGGAAGAGGAACAAGTCTCTCTGGGAGCCTTTGCAGGAGAACATCCTGGGTCCCACTGCTTGATGTTCAGACCTAGTTGGTCTGGGGTGTGGCAGACATGAGGATTTAAAATAGTTCCTGAGGTGATGCTAATGTGCACTAAGTTTGAGATCCACAGTTTTAATGGAACCCACCATATTAAGGATTGATAGATACACTTGGTGTTATAGGTACACTACTGTTATGTCTTTCTAGCATGGTTTGTAAGTCCTTTCTTTTTCTATTCCTCAATCAAAGGCTTTCTAATTCTTCAAATATGGGAACTGAATAGAGTTAGGGGATCGAGCTGTGTATGGGAGAAACTCTCAGTTCTGGCCTCACAGTAAAATCATTACCTAAGAAACAAAAAAATATGGATACCTGAACTTGACCCTAGAGCTTTTTATTATTAAAAAACAGATCAGCTTACTCTACGTTGCTCTGGATGACAGTCTCCACAAACCAGCGTTGCTCTTTGGAGAGAGGGATATTTTGTCTTAAAGACAAAGAAGGAAGGAGAGAGATTGGGAGAACAGAAAGGGAAGAAATTAGGAGGGGGGAGAAAAAGTGCATATGACACTTAATGAAAATATTACCGATAACAGCTTTAGGTTCCATTCAGTGACATTAAAATAAATCATGGCAAATTGCTTTTACTTCATGCTTCTTAGCTACTCATCCTTGTATTTAGTAATAACTGTTTGATGCAAACAGATGGCCAAGACTTACTCTGTGCAGTTTAAAAACCTTCATCCTTAGGGAAGCTGGTAGAGGAAGAGGAGCCAATGGAAGTCTTTCTCCTCTCATACCTGGGTAAGATGCTCGAGTGGCAACCTGCCACTGGTGGTTCAGTGGTAAAGTCATAATAGTGATGCTTTATTCCCTGTTAGTGTGCCTTGCAGAACTCTTAATAACTTGTCTTGGGGTGGGGAAGAAGGGGAAGAAACAAATGTTCCCTTTACACTTCCCTCTTAGGGAGACAGAGGAAGTGTGGCTGGTTTCAACTTGCTACTTGTGGATATGGCTTGATATATCTATCCAACTGCTCCCCCGACCCTGAGCCCTGGCTAATTCATTACATATGTGATAGAACACTCAGAAACAGCAAATGAAGTGGAGAGGCTCTCTTTTAAAACACAAATTTCAAAGAGGTAGTATATGGGGACAGAGTGTTATATTATTTGTTTAAATAGAAGACATAGCTAGACAAAATGCAGATATATGTATACCTATGAAATTTGTGTTTTCACAAGGCTCAGTTGTTGATGATAACTTTAGGGAATGGAGAGCATATGTGTGACCTTTTAAATCAGGAAAAGTTGATGAGACACATGCATTTTTAGGTGGAGCTTACTGCTCTAGGTTTAAGGAGGTTGAGGGTTTCTTTTTTTTTCTTTGTTGCTATTGTAAAAGGTACTGAGTCTTGATTTGATTCTCAGCGTGACTGTTGTCGGCATATAGGAATGCTACTGATTTGTGCACATTTATTTTGTAACCTGAGACTTTGCTGAATTTATTTATCAATTCCAGAAGTCTCTTGGAAGAATCTTTGGGGTTTTCTAGCTATAAGATCAGATCATCAGCAAAGAGTGATACTTTGAACTCTTCTTTCCCTATTCAGATACACTTGATTTCCTTTTTTTGCCTGATTGCTCTGGCTGGGACTGCCAGCACTATGTTGAATAGAAGTGGTGACACTGGGCAACCTTGTCTGGTTCCAGTTCTAAGCGGGAATGCTCTCAATTTTTTCCCATTCGGTATGATGTTGGCTGTGGGTTTGTCATATATGGCTTTTATAATTTTGAGGTATGTTCCATCTATGCTGATTTTGTTATGAATTCTTATAATAAAAGGATGCTGAACTTTGTTAAATACTTTTTCTGGATCTATTGAAAAGATCATATGGTCTTTGTTTTTGCATCTATTTATGTGGTGAATCACATTTATAGATTTATGTGTGTTGAACCATTTTTGCATCTCTGGGATGAAGCCCGCCTGGTTGCGGTGGATTGTTTTTTTTGATGTGTAGTTGAATTTGGTTTACTACGATTTTATTAAGAATTTTTTGCATCTATATTCATTAGGGATGTTGGTCTGTAGTTTTCTTTTTTTGTTATGTCCTTTCCTGACTTTAGTCTCAAGATGATATTGGCTTTATAGAACGAGTTGGGGAGGATTTCTTTCTTCTCTATGTTATTAAATAATTTCTGCAGTAAAGGTACCAGTTATTCTTTGTAGGTCTGGTACAGTTCAGCTGGGAAACCATTTGGTCCAGGACTTTTTTTGTTGGGGGATTTTTTATTGTTGCTTCAATTTAGTTAGTTCCTGTTGGCCTGTCAGGAGTTGTATTCTTCCTGACTGAACCTAGGGAGATTGTGTGTTTCAAAGAATTTGTCCATTTCCTCAGTGTTTTCAAGTTTATGAGCATAGACATTTTTATAGTATTCAAAGATGATATTTTGTATTTCTATGGTATCAGTTGTAATATCTCCTTTTCCATTTCTGGTTGAGCTTATTAGGGTCCTTTCTTTTTTGTTTCTAATTAATCTAGTGAGTGGCCTGTTGATTTTGTTTATCTTTTCAAAGAACCAACTTTTTGTTTTATTAATCCTTGTGTAATTCCTTTGGAATTAATTTTATTTAGCTCTGCTCTGACCTTAGTTATTTCTTTTCTTCTGCTGGATTTGGGATTGGTTTGCTCTTCTTTTTCCAGTTCTTTGAGATGATTCATTAGGTTGTTGATTCGTGATCTTTCTGTCTTTTGGATATAGGCATTTAAGGCTATGAATTTTCCTCTTAGGACTGCTACTGCAGAATCCCACAGATTTCAGTAATTTGTGTGCCCTTTGTCATTTAGTTTGAAGAATCTTTTGATTTCCATCTTAAATTCCTCCTTGGCCCAATAATCATTCAGCAGTAGGTTGTTTAATTTCCGTGACTTTTTTTTTTTTTTTGGAGACAGAGTCTCACTCTGTTGCCCGAGTTAGAGTGCCGTGGCTTCAGCTTAGCTCACAGAAACCTCAAACAAGCAATCCTTCTGCCTCAGCCTCCTGAGTAGCTGGGACTACAGGCATGCACAACCATGCCTGGCTATTTTTTTTTCTATATATTTTTAGTTGTCCAGCTAATTTCTTTCTATTTTTAGTAGAGACGGGGTCTCTCTCTTGCTCAGGCTGGTCTCAAACTCCTGACTTCGAGTGATTCTCCTGCCTTGGCCTCCCAGAGTGCTAGGATTACAAACATGAGCCACCGCACCCAGCCAGTAATTTCCATGACTTTGTGTAGACTTGAGTGTTTTTGTTGGAACTGATTTCTAATTTTATTACACTGTAATCTGAGAAGATACATGGTATAATTTTTATTTTTTTAAATTTTTTGAGACATGTTTCGTGGCCTAGGATGTGATCGATCTTAGAGAATGTTCCGTGAGCTGATGGAGAGGAATATATATTCAGTAGTTTTGGGGTAGAATGTTCTGTAAATGTCTGTTAGGCCCATTTGTTCTAGAGTGCTGTTTAAGTCCATTGTTTGTTTGTTTATTTTCTCCTTGGAGGGTCTGTGTCATTTTGTCAGTGGGATGTTGAAGTCCCCAGCCATTAAAATACTGTTATTTATCATTTTGTTTAGATTAAGTAGGATTTGCTTTATTAATCTGGGTGCACCTATGTTAGATGGATAGATTTTTAAGATTGTTATGTCTTCTTGTTGAATTGTTCCCTTTACCATTATATAATGACTATCTTTGTCTTTCTTTATTTTTGTTGATTTGAAGTCCATGTTATCTGATATGAGAATGCTACACCAGCTTTCTTTCGGTTTCCATTTGCATGGAATATTGTTTTGAATCTCTTCACCTTGAGTATGAATGACTCCTTGTGGGTTATATGCATTTCCTGGAGACAGTAGATACTTGGCTTGTATTTATTTATCTATTCAATCAACCTATGTCTGTTCAGTGGGGAGTTCAAGTTATTCACATTTATTGAAAGAATTGATAAGTGGGGTGGATTTCTGTTCATCTCGCTGTATAGAACTTTATCGCTTTATTTTACCTCTTGAGCCATTGTGGTAACTGGGGTCTGAACTTTAGCATTTGGGTAGTTTTTCACTGGTGGGTGTCTATTATGCTGATCAGTATGTAATGCTGATCTGAGTACTTCCTGCAGGGCAGATCTGGTCTTGACAAATTCCCTCAGTGTTTGGTTTATATCCCCTGATGACTTGAAAAGGCATGTTGGACTCTGTCATTTTCAAGCCAAGAATTTACTTTTCTAAAAATGCAATGAAGTATCTCCATTTTCTTATCTGTAGTTGATGCTTTAGGTATTCAAGTGCATAAGGGAGCTCTCTCTGAGGTCTGTGGCTAGGTGGTGCCTTCTGCAGTGCTTGGTCTTGAGTAGCACTCAATAAAAGATTGTTCCTTCCCCCATCCTCTCTTTCCTATTTTCTTTCCCATATGAGGGCACCTCTAGGATAATTGTGATTCTTATCTTTCCAATATTGGGGGCAGCAAAGATTACTAAGATTTTTCTGTTTCTCCTGCTTTGAAACGCCTCATATAACAAGGAAAAAAATGTTGCCCAAACTTGAATGGGTGCCATTGTTTTAGTACGTATGTTTTCTTATTTGTCCTATTTAAGCATCATGGTAGGTAACTTCTAAGATGGTCTTTAACAATCCCTTGTCTCCTGGTATTCGTTGCTTGGATAATCCCCATCCCTTGACTAACTTGCTTCTAAGGAATAGGACATCTCAATCTTGAGGGAAGGCTACTTCTGTGGTACATTACAAGAGACTGTGACTTCTGTCTTGCTTACAGACTCTTCCTGATGGCTCGATGCAACAAGTTGCCATGTTTGGGAATCCCATGTAGCAAGGATCCGAAGGCAGCCTCCAATAGCTACCTATAAATTGAGACCCTCATTCCAACAGCTCAAAGGAAATTGAATCTTGCCAACAACACATAAGTGAGTTTAAAATCAGATTCTTCCCCAATTGCCCTTTCAGATGGGACCCCAATCCTAGCTGATGCTTTGATTGTAGCTTTGTGAAAGACTGTCAGTCAGAGAACCCAGCTAAGTTGTGCCCAGATTTCCGACCCACAGAAACTAGGAGATAATAAATGCAGGTTGTTTTAAGTGGCTAAGCTTGTGGTGATTGTTACATAGCAGCAAATGACTAATACAAATACAAACTTGATAACATTGTGCTGTCATATACAATTCTTTCATTGTTATAGATGTTTGGGTTTGTCTTACCTCTATAAAAATGTTATAAAATTCTGGAGACGAGAGAGATAATTTCTTTTATGCCTTCGTAACTTTCTCAAAGTATTTAGTGAAGGGTTTTGCATATAGTAAATGACCATTAAATATTTCTTGAATGAATGAACAAAAGTATGTTTGTGTTGATATTTTCCAAAAGTGACTTGGATTCATGCCTCTGATATTTGACATCTCTGATTCTGTTATGTTCATGTAGTTAAAAGGTTCATGCTTATTTCGTCTCAGTTAATAAAGAAAATTGATTGTTTCTGTAAAACATTACAGTTATTTTTTTCTAGGAATTTGGAGAATGAGTAGTTCTCCTCTTTTGCTGGTTTAACAAAGAGTCAAGTAGGATATAGTTTAGAAAGTGGGGCAAAATATATCCGAGCTACAAATTCCAGGTCCTGATCATTTTCTGACTGTGTTTGCCCACATTTTTCATACTGCTCACCTAAAAAGAAGATGCATTTGCAGTACGTCAAATCTTTTCTTTTGGCTGCTGAGATCTGTGTTAAGAAAGACATGTATTAATCACTTATTAGTAACACCTAGTCACTGGTGGAAAAAAATCAATGAAAATGTAAACACAAAAACAATAAGCCATATTATAATTAATAATTCGTTTGATTTTTTCTGACCCCTTTTGCTTTTTGGTACATCTCTTTTAGACACAGAGATGAGAACCACATGGGAGGTGAAAGGAAGGTCAGATGGAAAGCAGCCTTCCCACTCTTCATCTGGAAGAGATAGTCTTTGTCTTTATCTTTCCTTCCTTTGCAGCACAAGAGGGTCTCAAAAGATATCAGACTTCCCTGAATGGCTTCCCCATTCCTACTCCATTGCAGCAGAATTTTTGGGTCTGGACTCTGCACTTTGAATTTATAGCTGTCTTGTGTTCTTGCTCTGGCAGAAAGACATCCTCTCCCTCCGGCATCTTGCCTCTTAACTTACTGCTTTGAACTACAGCCATATGGGTATGTGATCAATCTGTCCTCCTCAAGAAATCCAACCAGGGCAGGCAGGGGAATCCATCTGGACTCTCCGTAGCTCTCAGAGAGGTGGGAGAGAGCCCATGAAGACGGAGCGGGCAGTAATTGCCACCAGGTGTAACCAGGGACCCCTCTTAGTCTAGATGGCTCAAGACACACCATCCTGAACCTTGGCCCCTGGCCACATTCTTTCCTGGTAGGTAGGGGGGTAAAGTTAATACTCACAGCAGTATTTTATTTCCACTTCTTAACTGTGTGCTGCCTGTAAGCATGTACAAAAACTACATGGGTAAACAAACCACTGAATTTCAGCAAGGCTGTTACCAAATTCCTTTATGAATTTGAGGGGACCTGTGGATTGGATGATCCTGTGTTTAGGTACTGTTGTCAACTGATAGAACCACTAGTTCCTGAAGAGTTGCTGATTCATGGATCATTGTCAACCTGGACGATCTTTGAAGAGGGTCTGTCTTTAATCTGTACTGTTCAATATTTGTTAACAGCGACTTGGATGAGATTATTCACTGATCACCTTTGCTGATTTTGTGAAGCAGGATGAGTTTAGCAAAAGCACTGAATGACTGAACACAAATCCAGAACTATTGGAACAGTGAGTGAAATCTAACAAGATAGACTTCAGCAAGGATAAAAGTAAGTTCCCATGCTTAGATTTTGTGCGTGCACACACACACACACACACACACACACACACACACCCCTCAGTACTACTTGTTCTTGTCTCCCAGACAAGGGAGGGTTGGGTTTGAAGGCTGCACTTGTATAGAAAGCAGGTGGTATTGTCCTGGGGAGATGCAGAACTAAAGCTGGCAGGGCCATTCAGTAGAGTTATATCAAAGAGGTTAGGGGAGCAGGGAGAATCCAGCTGCAAAGCCAGCCAGACAGAGATCTGTTGACAGAGAAGTCTTGGGGAGGGGGGAGGCAGGTTGCAGGCAGAGCCTGGGCCAGTTCCTGTCCTGTTTTTATCTCTTGCAAGGCCTGAGGCATGGGTGGAGAAGGACCGTTAAAGGCACCAGCCAGGTGTGGACAAGCATAAATACAGAGAAGGTAAACTACATCTAGGAGTAACATGCAAAAAGAAGGCTCAGGCGCTTGAGTTGAAAGCATGATGTGGGTCAATATTAGAATGTGGTTGTCAAAATAGCTCATTCAATCTCAGGCTGCACTGATAGATGTCCATAGTATTTGCCACGAGTCTTGGTCTGATATCACCTGGTGTACTGAGTCTAGTACTGGGCACCATACTTCACCAGGATCACTGACACACCAGAAGGCAGCTAGAAGAGAGGCTTCTTTCATTTATTAATTCATGAGGTATTTAATGAACACCTACTAAGTGCCAGATACTTTCCTAGGCACTGGGGTTTAGTCACAAACAAGACAGATGAGGTCCCTGTTCTTAGTAGGCTTATGTTCTCGTGGCGGGGGAAGAGGCAGCAAAGTAGTACACAGATAAATAAGATAATTGTATATAGGAGAATAAGTTTTATGGAAAATAAGGTGGGATAATGCATTGGAAAGTGACTTAATGGTGGGGGGGGCAGGAATAATTTACTTATTTAGGGTGATCTGGGAAAGCCTCTCAGAAGAGCTGAGATCTGAAGAATGAGTAAGAGCCAAGCATAGAAAGATCCAAGAAGATATTAATAATTCCACAGGTAGAGAGAACAGCTAGTGCAAAGGCCCTGTGGAGGGAAAAGCTTAGAGAACAGGAAGAGGGCCAGCGTGTGGCAGCAATGAGCAGGACAACAGTAGCGTAACAAGGTTAGGTCAGAAAGGCAGGCAGAGTTGGTTGGTGCTGAGGACTTTAGAGAGGGGATGCAAAATGATCCCATTTATGTTATTTTATTACATAATCATGCATACAGCACTTACTACGTGCCAAGCACTGTTCTAAATCCTTCGCAAACATTAACTCATCCATCGTCATGAAAATGATGACAACTAACAATCAAATTGTTTTACAGCTAAAAAGACTTTCACAATCATTATTTCATTTGAAACATACAAAAGTCAGATGAAATAGGACTTTTTAACACAGTGACTTTGCACACCTTTGACATGAAGCCTAGAGAAGATGAAATAACTTGTACAAGGACCCACGTGAAATTGAGCAGCTTAAAGCAATCACAGTAAATATTTTGTTCATGTAACTGCCATTTGGACAGGACTTAGTGGGAATAATTTATCTCTGCTGAGGAGGTTGAAGAATCCACCTCTAAGGATCCACCTCCAGCATGGCTCACTCATGCGTTTGCTACTGGTTATCATTTGGGAGTTCAGCTGCAGTTGTGGCTGGGGATCTCATTTCCTCTCTGCCTGAGTCACTCCATGGGACTACTTGGGCTTCCTCATAGCATGGTGGCTAAGTGCCAAGAAACTGTCAGTCTTTTAATGACCTGGGCCCAGAGAAAGTCACTTCTGCCATAATCCATTGGTCAAATGGTCACAGAGCCCACCCAGATTTAAGGAAATCTAACCCAAGAGTGGGCATAAGCCCAACTCTTGATGGGAGGAATGCAGAAAAAAAATTATGACTATCTTTGATCTTTCACAAGTTGTTATTGCATAAGTTTCTATCTTTGCATCTATTACCCTTAGAGACGGTTTATTTTTGCCTGCAGATTTTCCCCATAATTAAGATGTGTAGGTGCTGGCTTTGCTGTGAATTTATAGTCTGACCAGCTCATGAGGACTAGTAATTAACAGATTATCATATTTTCCTCTTGATTATATATTTTATTAAAAAACAAACCAATCTGTTTATTAAATAACCAAGAATAAAAGAGCAAGACACTGAATATGAATTCCTATGTAAAATTAAATATGGATTCTTTGAAAAAATCAATAGGCTCTTAACTAAGCCTTGTTCTATCACTGGGTTCTGAATCTTAGGGGGATTTTACATGTCCTAGGATATCATAATCATGTCTAGCATCATGTCCAGAGCCCCATGGAGTGCTTTATTTGAATATCAATGAGATTGCCAAAGGCATATTAACAACAAGCATGCACAGTTGACTTGGTTGTTAGCTGATGTGCTGACATCTTTTCTGGGTTTCTCACCCTTCCTATTGAGCTAGCCTTTCCCTGCTAGGCGAAGGTGTAATAGAAACATCTGGATTTGAATTCCATCTCTGCCACTTATTTTCCCAAGATTATTGGGTAAGTTAACAATTCTGGGATTCGGTTTCCACAACCATAAAATGGAGATAATACTTAACTCAAAAGGTGTTGGGGAGGATTTAATAAGCTACCTTAAGTGAACAGTAAGTGCTCAATGAAAGTTAGTTTCCTTTCTCTTCTCCAAGCCCCAACCAATTTGTGTCTTTCTTGCCTCAAAGCAAACTCGTCAAAAGAACAATAAGTTACTCTTCACTTTCTCCCCCAATTATTGACTGACTTTGAAATCTTTGGGGCTAAAACATGATATTCTTGATTAAAAAAATACACAGACACACACACACACACGCACACGCACACGCGCACACACACGCACGCACACACACTCACACGCACATGCACACGCGCTCCCCTGCAGGTACTCACGCATGCATAAGCACGCACATCGTACTATTCTGTTTTTGCTCACCTAGCAGTGAGACTTAAAAATTCGTCTCTGAGTCCTGTCACAATAAAAACCAACCAGAACAAAGTAGGTGAAACACATTTGAACAGAAACAGAAGATTTTGAGACAGATACAGATGGTTTCTTCACAGCAGCAGACGTTTCCCTTTTTTTCTTTCTTTCCCTGGTGACCTTGACCTTTCTACCTGGACTCTCTTCAAGGGTAGAGAAAGGCAGCCCCCTCTCAAGTCCAACCTTCAGCCCCTGCAGACCGTTCCCACATATTCCTCAATGCAGCCTGGCTTAACTATTCCTGAAGGTTTGTTTATTCCTTGGATAGATTCTATTTGCACCGGCAGATCAGGAGAGAGAAGAGGAAGGCATTTCCGCGGATGGCTGGAGCAGAGAACTAATGAAGGAAAGGCTCCAGGGCTTTGCCAATGGGGCATCTGGCCGGAAAATCTGTGGATGAATCAGCACAAGTGGATGCTCGCTGTTACAAAAAATGGTCAAAATAGCGTATTCTGGTGTTGATTGTTAATGGTATCATATTAAAAGTGGAGTGCTGTGGAAGAATGCTAACTTTTATTGGTAGTTGAGATGCAGGAATCTGCAGACTTTCCACTGGTCTTTTGAAAACAAGAGGCTGATCTCCAGACACCTTTTAATGTCAGCATTCAGACTTCCGAATCTTAGGGCTATCTCTACGCGCTATTATAAATTGATGCCATTACAAAGATGTTATAATACCTATCTTTTCTCCTAGAATCATGAAAAGGACTGTCCTTAATATAGAATTAGGTATTAAAAACAGTTTCTTACCTGTGTGTCCTAAAGCAGTCAGTGACATCCTTGATTAATTACTGCATGTGTGATTCCTGGAATGCTAATTGTCATTCTGTGGTACAAAATCACAACCTGGGATTTTCTTTTTTGTCTTTTGTCCATATGTGACTCTGAGTATCCAAATCTAAATATCATTTACTCTAGATGCTTGACTCAGTTTATACGTCCAGCAATTAGGACTGCCAAATATTTTATATTTTTGTGTAGCCAAATGGAAATTCAAAATCACACTTAAAGGGCGCAAAAAAGAAATCAGATGTAAAGTATGGTACTACACATTCAAGAGAGAATGAGAGTTAAAGACACAGGCTACAGAGTTGGACTAACCCGAATGAGGACTCAGCTTTTTCATTGAACGACTGAGCATCTTGCACAGTTATTTAACCTCACTCAACCTCTGCTTCCTCATCTACGATATTGGGATAGCAGTGACAGCTACCTCATCAGGGTGTCACATGGAATTAAATGCTAGGTATTATTAGTGCAAGAATAGATGCAATGCCTCTTGCTATATAACCTTGGAGAATTTAGCTTTTTTTTTTCTTTTCTATTTTTCCAAGTTCTTATTTGCTTATTTGTCAGGGTTGGTACATTGACACAGTACTTATTAAATACTATATTTTATTAGTTTTTATCTTTGCTTGGGTGTCTCATTGTCTCAAGTCCTCTATTTTATCTCAGAGGGTAGGAGCTGTGTTTTACATCTCTCTGTAAACTCCACTGTGACTTCACTGGTGGTTTGCATACTGTGGTGCTCAATGTTGCTTGATAACGGCGAGTGAATAATAGTGGGTGGTGGATGCCAGAAAAGATCAGAGATTCAGCTTTCATGTGCAGGAGGTGGCTTCAATTTGCATGAGAAAATAACTCCATTTTTCTTTACGGCTAAAGACTTCGCCCTTCATACTGGACAGTCATTTGACAACTCCTCACTCTGACTGAATGAAATGGGCAGATGACGGATGTAAATGCATCATTACTATGGGCAGCACAACTCCCGATGACTGTTATAGAAATCTTTGGAGTCGACGACTTTATTACTCTAACTTTTGGACAAAAGATGTTCTATGAATACTAAGCTTTAAAAAAATTGTGATAAAGGATACATAAAATTGAGCATATTAGCCATTTTTAAGCATGCAAGTCTGTGCCACTCGGTACATTCGCATTGGTGTGCAAACATCATCATCATCCATCTCCATAACTTTCTCATTTTTCCGAATTGAAAATCTGTACAGATTAAAATTAAATTCTAATTCCCCATTCCCTGTTCCCTCCAGCCCCTGGCAATCACCATTCTACTTTCCGTTTCTATAAATTTGATGACTCTGGGTATTTCATACAAGTGGAATCATACAGTATTTGTCCTTTGGGGACTGGCTTATATTACTTAGGATAATGTCCTCAAGGCTCATCCATGTAGTAGCCCGTGTCAGAATTTCCTTCCCTTTTAAGCCTGAATGATATTCAATTGTATGTATGGGCCACATTTTGTGTACCCATTCATCTGCTGATGGCACTTGGGTTGCTTCCACCTTTTGGCTATGGTGAATAATACTGCTGCAAAACTTTCTCCCCCCGTGTGGCAACGTATTAGAGTTCCCTAGAGAGACAGAACCAATAGGGTATAGATAGATAGACAGATGAGAGGGGATTATTAGGGGAATTGGCTCGTGTGATTATGGAGGCTGGGAAGTTCCATGACAGGCCTTCTGCAAGCTGGGGACTCAGAGACACTGGCAGTGTGGCTCTATCCGAGTCTGAAAGCCTCAGACAGCCTGGGATGAGGATGGGGGGGTGGCTGATGTAAGTCCTGGAGTCCCAACACACAGTCCACTGACTCACTCGCCAATCTCCCTTGAAAATACCCTCCCAAACACATCCCCAAATATTGCTTTAGCAATTCTCTACATATTCCTTAATCCAGTTAAGTTGACACCGAACATTAACCGTCACAAGTGGTGTAGCCTATTATTATGTTCTTGCTCATGTAACTCTCAGGTTAGTGCCTCTTGGATAAGCATGAATGCTGGCTGCGGTCCTCTAGTGATGCATTTTTGTTTCCCGTTTCCTATTTTTCTGCGTATTTCACTACATGAATTATTTCCTGCTTATGGGGACTGGTGTCCAAGACCCCTGTGAATATTGCAGTTGCACCTGTGTTCCAGTCCTCTTTATTCAGGGAAATATTTGTGAACAGTCCTTACTGCTTAAAATTAAAGCTTGGGAATTGCCTGCTTGGGTTGGATTCACCCCAAAAAAGAAAAAATGAGACAAACTTTAAACAAGCCACACTGCTACATGTTTCAGACACATCCAGGAAATGCAGCTTCCTCTGCCCCGTGCCAGGCTACACGCTGCTATTTGAATGGGTACCAACTTCCGCGTTGTTTAGAAGGAAAGGCCCTGGTGGTGGTGACTCTGTGACTCAGAGTGCATATGGCGGACCCAGTGCTGTTATAAAGAATTCAGAGATCCCAGGATTGATTTCTTTTCTTTTTTAAATCTGAAGACCAGGGTTGCTTTGAGATATTGAGTCCTGGGCACCAGTGTTTGCAGATGCATTTCTGCTCGGGGGAGAAGTGCTTTGTTGCTAAGCCTCCTGAGAACAGCGAGCCTTCTCTCCTCCTGCTGGTGAGACCAGAGAAGTGTTTCTAACGTTGTTGAAATCGAGCAAAATCCGCACTCCTTTGTCCCTGCTGCAGCATCTCGGGTCATCCTTTTTTTACTGTGTATTTGCTTTTGACCTTCAGTAGGTCCAAGCGGCATAGCCAAAACAAAGAGTAGGACATCAAACAAACAAAAAGATGCAAAACAAAACAAAAGTTTAAATCATTTCCGGGTACCACCACCCTGCATGGCAAAGGCTGTTGGTTTATAAGGTGATTTTATCTGAGAAACCAACCGTGTTCTATATACCTTATACCATCCTATGTCATGTCATGACATGCTTTATGGTGCTTTTCTTTTGTGTACGCCCTTCCTCCTCCATTTTCACCATGATGGATTGAGGGACAGGCAGAGGGGCTCTGAGCTGCCTTTTCGGAAGTCCAGTGGGGGCCCCAGACAGGCAGCCTGTCTGTGTGGACACAAAGTAAGGTTGGGTACAGGGGATCTGGAGGATGAATGCTTGTCACATGGAAAGTCCTCCGTTACAGTTATCGGAAGAATAAATGAGGAAAGAAGCGTCCCCATGGCCAAAGATATAAATTGTCAATCAATATCTAATATTAATTCCATTATACAGATGGGGAGACTGAGCTATTGAGATATGCATTGATTTGCATGGGCTCAGCCAGCTAGCTGATGTCTTCTTGACATCAGAAAGAAGACTAGACCTTATGTTTCCAAGCTCAGAGCAGAATGTGTTTGTGCTAGATTTATGCACTTGCTGCCTGGTTTCTCCTGATGGGCACTTTGATAAATCATTTCAATTAGAAGCAGATGTTATCATGGCATACATGGAGACATGTCTTCCTGAGTTTCCAAACAGTGAGGTCGCTATTTTATGGTTTCCTGTCTGTGTGTGGGTCTGTGTTTGTACAGCTCTCACAAATAAACAAATAAGCAAACAATAACAACAAAATGAGCTGCGGTGGCATTTGAGTTTTCAGGAGAACTGAAGTATAAAGTCATGTATTTCCCCAGAGATCGTGGTCAGCCTTGCTTGGAAAATAAGCAGGAAAGCTAAGAGCTTGGTTTGTTGTGCAGAATAATCAGAGACCACTCACATAGCAATGGAAGTTTCTGGGAATTCTGATCTGGAAAACAATAATTAAAGCAACCTTCCTGCCTTTATGACATCTGGTAGTAACCATCATGTTTTTCGAACCTTGACTTAAATGCAGAGATTTTCTTAAATCATTTCTTTCTCATTTAGTATTCATATTTCCCACTTAGTATTCATATGCCTTTTATTTTCTTGTAATAATTTCCTTTTTTGATTATAAATTTAATGCATGTAAATTTTGCATGAGTTTGGGAAAGATGTGTAAAAGCATGAAGATAAAATAAAAATCACTTATAATTCATTATCCAGAAATAATCTTTTTTAACATTCTGCAGTATACCCTTCTATTTTTTCATATATATGTTTTTTTTTTCCAAAACTGGAGAATCTATTACACATTTCATTGTGCAATTTGCTTTTTTTTTAAACTTAAAAATATTTTATAAATTTTTCTCCATGCAATTAAATTTTCTTCTGAACATAGTTTTTCAAAGATGGCACAGTTTTCTACTCTGTAGATGTACCATATTAACCATTTCCTATGGTAAAATTTTAACAGAATTCTGACTTCAATAGTTCTTGTGCATATGGATAGTATAACACTTATTTTTATATCTGTAAACTTTATTTTAGAAATACTTTTATTTTTGAAGAGTAAAGTATTTGATCTTAATTTTGGATCACTCTTTTCCCTCAGGACCTTGGAATTAGAGCAAAAATAAGAAAAAGAAACAAGATAATGACTAAAATTGGAGCAAGTCATATCAATTGAATAGCAAAAATCACTTCCTTCCTTTCTTCCTTACTTCCTTCCTCCCTCCCTTCTCTCCCTTGCTATAATAAATGCCTATTGTGTTTCAGGCATAATGCAAGCCCCATGGAACAATAATAAGCAAGTTCCCACTTTAATAAACTAGTTCCCACTTTAATAAACATGGGCAGAGGCTGCAGATATGTCTAACGAGTTATGGCAGGAGAGTGGAGGTAGTAGCTACCTGAGATTATCAGCCTTGTAGGAAAGGCAAAGTAGGTGATAGCTGAGTTGGTGTGATTTGAAAGGTTTTGCTGAAAGAGGTGTGTGTGTGCATGTGTGTGGCTGAGAGTGTGTGTATGTATACATGTTTCGTGGATGGCCAAGAGCATGTGGTAGAAAGAAAGAGGGTTTGGTGAGTTGAATGCCCTTCACTCATGAACTTGGGAGCACCTCAGTGCTTCATCCTCTGTTCATCCCTGAAAATATTAATAGTAATAATATAACATTCCTACTTTGCAGAATCCTAAGGTTACATAAAGTCTCATGAAATTCATTCTTGCACCCAGGTGTTGCATAACGTGGCAAACTTTTATCTCATTTGTCCATGTTTATCAACCAAATTGCAAACTCTTAACATCAGACAAATAAATAAAAGAAAAGAAGCAGCAATTGCTCCCAGCTGGTCCCCAGTCTCCTGCTTCTGTTCCCAAGACCGGATTCTCTTATGCCTTGAGCATAAGAGATTGGACTGGATATGGCTAACTTAGAGGCAAAGTTGGATCATGTCTTGTCATTATTGTATCTCCACTAACAGAAAGTCATGGGACCAGACTGGGTCTCAGGTGTGGTCTGATCAGGCTGCACCCACTATGGCACTCTGGTCTCAGTCTCCTGATTGGCACACAGTTCTCCTTTTCCCCCCTCTCCACACCCCTGTCCCCGGGCTCCTGTCTATCAGAACAAGACAGGCTTCCCACTGTTCCACCAAAATTCTTAATTACAATGGGCACTTCTCTCTTGTTGATTTTTTACTCTTAACATCCTCACTTAACAAGGTTCTAATCAATAATGGAGTGGCTGATCATCTTGTGTAGGATAACATGGCATAGCTATACTTGGGGACAGAAACATTTTTTGGTCACATCTAATTGACTAGTACAAAGTTATCTTTGATTCAAACACTCCATATAAAAATTAACTTGATAACTAAACATAAACACATTTAGTGTATGGGAGGAGATAACTATGTTCTTTAGTAAATTTCCCATGTACCAGTAAAGCACATATTTTGAAATAGAACTATACATATACTAATAGAAAAAAATTGTCATTTATCTATAAATCTGTAAGTGGCTTAAAATTATATACTTCTCTAAAATTATGACTTTAGAACAGTTAGAATATACCATACTTTGTGAACTAAATTTTTAATTTTTATTTAATATTTGAAAAAACTGGGGTTTAGAGAGGTTAAATCACTTGCCCAGGGTTACACAAGCAGTTGAATTCAAAAGATGGAATTTGAAGTCTAAAGCCCTTATTCTTAACCAATTTTCATATTTAAAGACAATAATATTTAGTGAACATCAATATGTCATGTTATCTCATTTCATACTTATCCTAACCCTCTGAGATTTTGTTCTTCTTTTACAGAGGAGGAAACTGAGGTCCACAGAGATTAAGAGAATTGTTCAAGGTACATGTTTAATATGTAGCAGATCAAGAGTTTAACCCAGGTCTGTGTAACTCCAAAGCCTATGAAATTCCTTCTGGAGTCTACAAGATGTGAAATATTTTTAGTGGAAGCAAACCTGCTTCCACTTGCACTAGTTTTGTAGACTTGAGAAATCACTAGAAGTAAGTTGGGTTTGGATAGGGAGGACAGGGAACTCTGAGCAGGAGCAGGGAAAGGAGAATTTTTTTCTCTAGCCCAATTTTCACATGAGTTTTGAATCATTTTTTTTCTTTCAATCAAATTCAGAGCATGCCCCATTTATGTGCTAACCTGGCTGGTATCGTTTTTGTCACAGTCATTCACGTTTTCCTAATTTTCACTTGAGTTTGCAAAATGCTTTTCGCACAGCCTTTGAAAAGAGCAGGCAAACCAGCCTTGGAGCTTTGTCCCTGAGAAGGGTGGGTGTGGGTGTGGGGTGCTCTTAAAGGACAGAAAGATGGAGCCACGGGAGCTCTGACAAGGAGAAGATCCCCAAAAGTAGGACACCCTGGAGGGTATTTGGCATATAACAACGTTGAGCTAGATCCCAAACGAAGCGAAATCAAAACAGCCTGGCTTTACATTGGAGATGGGAGTCTGCCCCGAGCTGACAAAGCCCAGGCTAGGCAGGGCTTAATGACAGGAAAGGAATGAAGACATTCCTCAGCTCTCCTCCCACCTTCTTTTCCTCAGACCCAAAGATGCTGTGTCGAATTTCGTGTAGGTGGAAAGAACACATATGCCGCCTACATATGCCTCTGTGCACAGGTCATTTTGACCCTGCCTGAAGTCACTGCTTTAAATGCATCCTCAAAGGAAATCCTAAAGGGATCTTTCCCCTGCCAAAACACATATGTATGTAGAGCGTACACGTGTACATTCTGGAAACAAAGAAGACTTCGAGGAGAAGTTTTGCTGGGAGTGCCCAAAAACCTCCTGGTCATGAGGCCTGAGAGAGAACAACTACGTTGTGTGAGTAAAGCCCTTGCCAGCTGGTGCTGTGGGGAACTGAGAATGCTTCATGGCCCAAGGAGTAGAATTTTCTAGCCAGCTCTGGAAGGGTTGGCCAAGGTTTTGCATGGGAGTTTGCATTCTTCCAGCAGGCCAAGTAGTTGGCACCTATGCAACAAAAGCATTCCCTAGCAGGAAGCTACATCTTTGACTTCTTTGATGTGTGCCTTCTGTGTCCAGGTTATCCCAAGTTTTTATTAGCCAAGCCAATTTTGTAAAAAAGAAAAAGAGCAAACAAACAAAAGAACAATAAGAACAGCAAGGAAACATGCTATTTTGTAACACACACACACACACACACACACACACACACACACACGCACACACCCCTACTCACCTTGGAACCACAGTCCAACAACTAATATCTTAGTACCCTCTTAAGATGGCCTTAGCATTTAGAAGTATTTTTACCTTTCACTAATGACATTTTGAAATTATTCTTCACGTAAACCAGCAATTCTCAACCTGGGAAGCACCATGGCCTCCTACCTAGAGATTTTGATTTAAGTGCTCTGGAGTGGGTCCCAGGCTTGGGTATTTTTACATACTCTCTGTGTGGCTCTGATGTGCAGCTAGGACTGAGGACCCCTGATATCTGTGGAGAAGCACTTCACACTCCCCTCACCTGCTTTATGTATCATTCCTGCTATGTCTAGACAAGAGCAAGAGCAGCAAGACTTGGAGTTTAAGCCAGATTAGGATATGTTCTTTTTTTAACTTTCTTCTTATTTATTGATTTTTTTTGGAGACAGAGTCTCGATCTGTTGCCCAGGCTAGAGTGCTGTGGCATCAGTCTAGCTCACGGCAACCTCAAACTCCTGGGCTCAAGCGATCCTTCTGCCTCAGCCTCCCGAGTAGCTGGGACTACAGGAATGTGCCACCATGCTTGGCTAATTTTTTCTATATATTTTTAGTTGTCCAGATAATTTCTTTCTATTTTCAGTAGAGATGGGGTCTCACTCTTGTTCAGGCTGGTCTCGAACTCCTGACCTCGACCGATCCTTCCGCCTCAGCCTCCCAGAGTGCTAGGATTACAGGCGTGAGCTACCGCGCCTGGCCTAGGATATGTACTTAATGTTGTAGTTCAGGTGGATGTCTTGTGTATTTTGTTGTCATGCTTTTTAGATACAGGAAATCCTTTTGACCTACTGATTTTGTGGAGCAGGTTTCCAGAAGTGTTAAGAACGTTCCCGAGGTCCTATGTGACCGACATGGTAATCCTGGGGCTTAGCAGACTATACTAGCCGGTGGCTATAATGTCCGCAAAAAACTCCCTTGTCAGGAGACAGACATCTGAGAAAACACACTGGCATCTTTTCATTCACCTGTAAAATTAAGAAAAAACAAACATAATCAATGTTTGGACAGATTTCACGTTCTAACCGAGAGAATCCCATTGGTCATTAATTAGTCTTTTCACATTACCACAACCGTACTGTGCTTCCTGGTTTTTAGCTGCGGACGTGGAAGAACTTGGGTGACCTAGTGAGAGTTATCTACTTACAATCAGACCAGCCAGCTCAGAGTTTCTGACTGCGGTGAGTTCACTCGCCTCATACAGTGTGCTGTGGAAGCCACAGGAGAAATGCTTTTTGACTTAAGGAGTGAGAAAACCAAAAATATCTTTAGATCTTAGGACATTATCACCGGCTTACTTGTAATATCCAAGAGTTTGAATAAAAATAACTTATTAAGCTATGTTGCAGATAGGATTCCACATTTTAAAAGCATATAGATATGTAAACTATATTATATGTAATAAAAATATATTTTAATTGCCTTTTATAGGATTAATAACTAGATAACAACATATGCAACATATTATCTAGATTCTTTGGAAATCGTATACATTTGGAAATCTTGTGCATTTCCCCAAAGATATTCTAAAAAATACCCATTTCAGTTTGGACGTTTTGGCCTAGGTAAGCAGCATTTAATTTTATTTTTAAATGTTATTTATTTATTTAAAAATATTTACATAGTTCAAAATTCAAAAGATACAAACAATTAGCAGTGAAAAGCCTTCTGCCAACCTTTCTCTCAGCTACCTGACTTTCTCTTCCTTGATCCAAACTGTGCTACCAGTCTCTTGTATACAGAACTTCTATTTATGCTACCTACAAGCAGAGCTGGAAAAGGAAATAGATTATTCTCACTGAAATCCAAAACAAAGGTTTTGATGGAAAATGGAGGAAGAAGGAAAATGGTATCCTGTTTGACTATGAAGTACAGTAATATTTATTGCTTAATGACTTTCCAAAATCAATCTGTTAATCACCGCTCCAGTATAGCGTCTCCTCAGTAGATGTTGAAGAAATGTTTGCTCATTTGGTTGGCTGTGCATGAAGTGGTATCTTCCTTACATGTTGTTCGGGGTCCTGTGTGCTTTTTTCGGTTTCCACCTTCCATGTGAGGTCCTAGAATTAGGGACGTGGGCCTCCTTACCTTCGGTTTCCCTGCTTCTCATAATCAGCCTGCTCCCCTCGCTTGACTTGGAGACGTTGGAGTTCCCTGCCTGCACCTTCCCTCGTGTGCAATTTGGGTTCACAGGTGCTAACTCGGAGCTCCAGGTCACGGTCATGGTGCTGAGAAACTTGGAGCACTTTCTCCTGAGATGTGGGGCAGGAGAGAGCTGAGGCGCTTCTCCTGCTGGGTTAAGAGTTGCCTCCCACTTTCCCAGCAGGAAAGAAAGAGCCAGGTTAGGGTGAGGAAGCAGTTTTTTACCTACTGCTGCATGGCAAATAGGGCTTCCTATTGTTTTGTTTACCCTATTGGCTGATTCTATAATTTTAGTTCCAGGAGGGTTTTGCCAGGTGGCAAATATTCTAGGTGACTGAGAAAGAACAACACCACAGCAGAGAGAAACAGTCAAGGATCTGTTTGGACGAATACCACTCTGACTTCTATTCCCTATCATCTTTCCCCTCTTTGATATCCTTATTTTCAAAAACCCAGAAGTATGCATGCAATGGGCTGTACTGGACAGGCAGAAGCGAAGAAAGCAGTTTCCTTAGCAACTGTAGCCATATGAAACTCTGGCAAGACTTCCTTGTCTCATTTTTCATTTCATTTTCTGCAGTTCCTGAAAGGAGGTCAGACGCTCTATGTTAAGTTCACATTGCAGTTTTGTTTGTGGCACCTTTTTTTAATCAGAGCTAGGCAAAGCAGATCATTGTGCACACCGCTGGCTGCTTTTGTTTATTTCAGTTAGAAATAAATGTATGTACACAGTCACGTTTTGCAGTTGGTTCTCAAGGAATCATAAAATACTCATTTGTGAAGAGTTCAAAAATAAAAGGGTAAAAGCAAAGGACACGCATTTGCAGGTTGTTGGTCTTTAATGAGAGATAGTCTGATTTCAAAGTCATATTAGAATATTTTTGGTAATAGCAGACAGAGCCCTATTTTTTAAAAAAAAAATTCAAATTAGACTTCCACTAATGTGATCTCTCTTCTAAAATTATTTGCAAGATCTAAAACTGAAGTTTATGGTTAGCTTTAGCTTTCTAAATTCAATTCAACAATATTTATAGCATCTCATCTCTGATTCACTAGGAGCTGCAGGGGATAAGCAGATGTGATAAGATGGTCTGTGCCCTCAAGGAGTTTCAAATTTAGTCACGGGAAAAAGACAAACACAGTGTAATTACAACTACAAGGAAGAAAGTGACGAATGGTGTAAAGCAGTGGCTATCGACCTTGACTGCAGGTTGGAATCACCTGGGGAACTTGAAAAACACCAGCACCAGGGTCCTCGCCAGAGGTTCTGATTTCATTGTTCTGGGGTATAGCCTGGGGACTGAGATTTTTAGAAAGGCTTTCCAGGTGATTCTAGGGCACAGTCAAGTTGAAGGACCGTGGGCAAAGAGTGTTCAAGAGACTTCCAAGAGACAATTGTGGTTGGTTGGGAGCAGGAATGGATTACTTTCAGGTACCATTTGCGAAAGGCCTTGAAAAGTGAGTCTGATTCCAACAGGCAGAGGAACTTGGGGGCAAAAAGCGGTGTTTGAGGAGGAAGAAAACTGTGCAAATTTAGCCAAGTGTGAGAGAACCACCTCCATGCGAGTGTGGAGTATCATGCGTCCGAGAGAAGATGGAGTTTAGGGCAGATTGAGAAATACTTAGGTGGGTAAGGTGAAAAGACCCTGAACTGGAGATGAGACTTGGTTCAAGTTTGTTTCACTGTTTTTAACTGTGTCTCGAGATCTGTGGGGTTTTGAGCCCAGTCGTGACTGGGAGAAGTCATGCAGAAGGGAAGACAAGAAAAATAGCTTATTTATGGGAGAAGAGGATGAGTGAGTTCAGTATCTGGCAATATCACTCGCTGTGTTTAGGAAGAAACTTGGAGATAATTTGGCTCAGCTCCTTTGTTTTCCAGTTGAAGAGGCCCCGGCAGGAAATGACCTTGGACAATTATCTGACTAGTCAATGGGCTGTTGTGAGTCCATGGACGGTGGGGTATTCAGGTGGAGATGTCCCTGCAGGCAGTTGACAAACAGGTGTGAAGCTGAGGAGAGAGGTCAGGGATGAAGAGACAATCTTGAGAATAACTTTCAATGAGGCAATAAGGACTTGAGGGTAAGAGCAGAATATGAAAAGAGAAAGGAAAGTGATATTCAGAAGAAAAGAGAATTTGAAAGAACAAACAAAAAAAGGGATGTAGAGTTAGCATCAGAGAAATAAGAAGAGAATCGGAAAAATTCGATGGTACACAAGACAGGAAAGAAAGTGTCGGCGGGGTGCAGTGGCTCACGCTTGTAACCCCAGTACTCTGGGAGGCGGAGGCAGGATTGTTTGAGCTCAGTTTGAGCTCAGGAGTTCAAGACCAGCCTGAGCAAGAGCGAGACCCCGCTCTTGTCCAATTATTTGGACAACTAAAAATATATAGAAAAAATTAGCTGGGCATGGTGGCACATGCCTGTAGTCCCAGCTACTCGGGAGGCTGAGGCAGGAGGATCCTTGAGCCCAGGAGTTTGAGGTTGCTGTGAGCTAGGCTGACGCCACGGCACTCTAGCCCCGAAAACAGAGTGAGACTGTCTCAAAAAAAGAGAGAGAGAGTGTCAAGGAGGAGGGGTCAACATGCAAATGGCCACAGAGAGGCTGTGAGCGTAAGGGCTGGGGAGAGATCCTGGGATGGGTGGCTTGTCCGTAGCCTGCGATGTCATGCGTCGTGGCAGGTGGAAAGTGGATGCCAGGGCTTATGAATAAATGGCCGCCGAGGAAGTTTCTGTGAGCTCTCCTCATATGCTGGGTGGTTCTTCTCTAGTTCTTATGTTCTGTCATTTTTATCTAATAAAACACAAAATGGTTGTGGTGAAAATAGACTATTTTGCTTTCTGAGGAAAAAAGTCCCCAGTTTTAAGATTTCAAATAAAACCAATGAAAAAGAATGACCTTCTATAGTGTGACTTTGAAAATATACAATGAATAGCTTAAAAATAAGGCCATTATTAGTTATCTTTCCTGTGTTTAGGTCTAAATCACTTACAAATGGATACCGATTGATAGCAGGGGTGTGAATATGCACATAGATTGTGTTATATTTGATACAGCAATCAGGAGAAAGAGGACAAGCAGGGTGTCCCAGATGGTAAGAAGGAAAAGGCTCTAGATTTTCCCTTTGGAGAGCGCAGGCAGCACGCTTCAAGCTGCGTAGTGGCTCTGCTCAGCAGTGAGGCTACCCAAAGGCATCATGCCCCCCAGAATCCCCCTGACTGCCCAGAAATAGAGAATTAATGAACAGAGACAGCCGCTACCAACAGAAGAAGAAATGCTTTATTTATTATTCACTAATCTCCAGGGTCCCTGTGCTATTCGGAATTAACATGCTCTCTGGAATAATGGTTTAACACCTTCCGGTTTGACATAGCTGTGCTTATCCAAGCACGTGCAGCATCTTGCTGAGAGCCAGGCAACCAATGGAGCCCCTGACTCTTCCAGCCTTTAGAGTTCATATGGTACAACCTCCTGCCCCAGCGTAGGAATGCCCTCACGGCCCTGACAAGGGCTGCCCTGTCTTGCGTGTTTCCAGTGACAGCGAGCTCACCACACAATAAGGTAGCCCATTCTGCTTTTAAGTGATTTTATAACCTTTAGAAAGTTTTTCCATGTGTTGAATTCTTTCTTTCTATAGAATCCATCTTGCACTTGGTGCTAGATCTTCTCTCCTTTAGATTCCATCATTTCCCACAAGCCCTTTCTCTATTAACTATTGCATTTGTATTCTGTTTCCTGAGTCTTCATGTTCATTTGCTTTATGATATGAAAAAAGAAAAAAAACTGAGAAAAAAATTATAGCTTGTGTACTCAAATTAAAATTCTTTCATATGGTGCCCAGTTTCATCTGGGCCCGTCCATTTCTTTAAAAAGTCTTTGAAACCAACACAATGTTGTTAACTTCATTTGCTTGTTAATCCTAACAGTCTAGGGTACCCTTAGTACTTGAACTGAGTGATCTATTATGTGCCTTTGACAAACGTCTTCCTGTGCAGGGGCTTCCATTCCTATTTGTCAAACCTACCAAGTGGAGACAGTCTATGCTGTGAATGCAAAGGCGTCATTTCTTTCAGTGGTGAGCTTGGGTGATATCTGGGCTATCAGAAAGCTTAGCAGTTATCACTTACAGGAGTCCATTTTTATCCAAATCCAGAAGGTTTTTTAAATCAATCATCTTAAGGAAGGGATCATGCTAAATATTTGTGTTTCAAGATAGCAAAACACCATAGTAGCCATGAGTGAGTCTTTGACAAGTTACTGCTCAGTTGATTTGAAGGGAATCTGCCTTAGCTTCCTTCTTTTCTCTGAACTCAATGTTTTTCTGTGCAGGCACTGGTGAAGTTCCTCCCCACAAAACAAGAGAGACATCTCTGAATAATTTCTGCTTCTGTGAAGTGTGTTTGGATTCTGTTGTACTTCTTTTCAGGAAGAGATCAAGAATGCTGTGTTAGACATTATTTGAAATAATTTTTTAATTATTAATAATACAAAAGAGAGAAAAATAGGATAATCAGCAAATTGGATCAGGAATCTATGCTGGCATCTTTCACAGTTCAATATCACCAACACCCAAAATGCTTACCTTTCTTGTCTGGGCTCTTCAGAGTCCTCAGGATATTGGAATGGCTACTTCTTCCAGTTGTCGCATTTGTTCCTCAAGGAAGTAACATTGTTCTTTTTGTCCACAGTGACTAAGAGATATGCAAATAAATCACAAATGACTTTTTCCCTCCACATATAGTTTTTCAGGGCATTTTCCCCAATTCTT
Organism: Avahi laniger; assembly: GCA_963575035.1. Lineage (NCBI taxonomy): Eukaryota > Metazoa > Chordata > Mammalia > Primates > Indriidae > Avahi > Avahi laniger. The sequence continues at coordinate 6,107 of CAUYSK010061747.1, read as the reverse complement.
CTTACATAAATTAAAATATAGTGTGACTTGAGGTGAGACCGATTTAAATTATACACTTTTCTCCTCGTTTTAACAAATGCCCTTATCACATCCAGCTCTATTACTTTCACCTTGACCAGCGGTTCGTGCTGTTATCACTTGGCTGGTGCGGACTCCGTGAGTTGCACGCGGGTCCCTGCATAGCGCAAGCATCTCTAAGTCTCTCTCTGTCCCTCACTGCAGCCTGTCTGTCAATCTACTTAATGATTATTCCTCTTGGCCTGTCTTAGTAAGGCATTTATGTACATTAACGGTAGAGGTTTTATGTACAAATAAAATTTGACATGTTTTTCAAGTGTTGACATTTAGTGGATACGGTAGTGTTTCCACTGTAAATTGGAGGGCTGTTAATTTTACTGGAAGGCCAATGCTTGGAAAGAAAGCCAGTGACAACACTCCTCCCTCCTTCCCTGCGCCTCCCTTGCCCCCTTAACCTTTCTGCTGAAGTACAACTTTTCCTACCATCTTAATGAAAGGACAAATGAGTAGATGCCAGGCATCGAGGTGCCAGGGTGTTTGGAGGGGCGAGCTGAAGGAAGGAGGGAAGGGGTGGTGTAAACAGATGTGTGGAGTCTGTAATTACACAGGAGAGAGGGGAGATGAGTGGCTTCGAAAAGCAGAGATCTGAGGTTTTTAGATAAGTTAACAAAATTTCTCTCTTTCTCTCTCTCACTATGAAATTTTGTGGTGGCAACTCATTGCCTATATTCATAGAATTCAGAGGTTCTTGCATTTTCACTTAGATTAGATGGGTTCCAGGCAGTGCCAAAGGCCTTTTTTCAAGGCCGGTTTCCAATACTGTGTTTTCCACAAAGCATACTCCGATTCCGCTGAAGATGAACTCTTTCTCCTTGGCTCTCCAAGAACATTCAGTGCCTCACGTTGTCTTATGTGTCACTCCTAGTGACATGTAAGTCCCTTACTGAACTGTGCGCCCCTGGGGGCAGGGCTTGGCTTGCATCACCTTTGTGGCTCTGGTGGCACAGAGTGCAGAAGGCGCTCTCCAAATGCCGGAGTTGAGTTGGAAGAACTGGAAATTGAAAGTTTAAGAGAGAAAACTGGCAGGCTTTAAAAGAATCTGGTCTTGCATTCTCAAACAGGAGATCCACTCCAGAGGCTACCCTGAGGAAGAAACTGATCCCGCGTCATGACGGAGGAAGTTGCTGGTTGGTAGAGGGCGTTTTTAAGTGGCTGTCTTCACAGGACCCTCAGTGCTCATGGGCACAGCTAGGCTCTGAGGAACAGGGTGACTCTGTCAGGTCATTAGCAAACGTTTGGCCTCAAGGTGCCAAGGATAGGAAGGAAGAAGTCCTGGGGGATGAGGCCAGCTCAGGGTACCAGGAAAATAGTTCGGAGACAGAGTGCCATGTTGCATGTGTAAGGATTGTGACACCCTTCTCCAGGTAAAGACCCCCACATTTAGCAGGTGGCAGTCTTTCCTCCTTCTTTACTTCCTAACCCCTTTCAACCACATTGATCTGTGGTCCTCCAGTAAAGGGCTTTTACTGACTCATCTCTGGGCTTAGCTGGTGCCTGACACTGAAAGGCACTGAGTATGAGTGAACCATCACCCCCGGCATGACACTTACTTCTGTGTGCCCTTGGGTTTGGTGTATCCCTCCTCCCTTTGCAAGGCTGACTCTTCAAAGTCAGCTCTTTTTTTCTGAATTTCAACAGTGCCTAGCATGACATCTTTTTAAAGAATAATAATGTATGTCAAATAAAATTACTGTTTCATAAATATTTTAATTTTATGTACTAATTTTTAAAATAAAGAAAATTTGATTTTTAATATTATTTTATACTTATACAATGTTATTATGTTAAAAAATGATAGTTACAAAGCTTAAAAATAAACAGAATGCTCATGAACCACTACCTCATTCAAGAGTTAGATTGTTACCAGAACTCTCATCTGGTGTATTCTTCTCTTATGCCAAACCCAGCTTATGTTCGGAATCGCTCTTCTAACATCTGTGAATATCAGTCTATTGAATTTCATCTTAAATGCAGTTTAATTTCAATGTAAATACTCTTAAACAATATACTGTTTAGTTGTACTTGTTTTTAAGTTCTATTTAAAAATTCTTATCATCTTGCTTGTAGATTTTTGGAACTTTCTTTTCTTTATGTATCCAAAATGTATTCATGTTATTGTGTGTAGCTATTGTTTGTTAATTTTCACTGCTACATAATGTTCCATGGTGTGAAAGTATTATAATTGTTTTTTTTTCATTTTCCTGTCGACAGACATTTGACTTGTTTGTAGTTTTTGCTATTATATTTGGATTACACAATCATATGTGCAAGCATTTATTTAGGGTGTAGACACTTAGGAGTAGGATCTGCAAGTCTTCAACTTGGCAAGGCAATGCCAAACTGTTTTCCAAAGTAGATCTACCAATTTATTCTCCTAGCCATCTATGAGATTCTCTGATCTGCTTTCTCTAAAACCTTGGTATTGTCAGACTTAACTCTTTTTTAAAAAACCGTGTGGTGGGTATAAAATGATATCTGACTTTCCATTTGTCTGCTTTACAATGGGGCTCAGAGTAGGTTTTATAATGAGGGCTTCTCTAGTAAAGCCCCAAGATTTAGCAGGTGACAGTGTCTCTCTTCCTCCTTTACTACCTAAACCCTCTCAACCACACGGATCTGTGGCCTTCAATAGAGGGGCTTTATCACATTCATCCTGGGCTCAGCTCAGTGCCTGGCACGGGAAGACTTCTTGATCTCAGTTTACCAGAGACTTTGTAGAACCTGGATCAACGGAATCTTAGAGCTATCAATAGATAGGATTTACGGAACGGAGCATCTGAGAAAGCCCAGAACCAGAGAACCAGAGAGCAGGAGGTGTGTGGAGGTTCGTGTGTCATCTCTCTCGTGTTCTTTCTCTCTTCTGTAAATACACATATACCACAGTTGTGTGTGCTTGTGTGTTACGGACAACAAACACACCGACATGTGGATATTAACACAGCCCCCATACGGGAGAGGAGAGGAAAGGATGAGAGCCCTGCAGGCTGACAGAACTGTTCTCCCAAAGAGTGGTGAAAACAACTGCTCTGCTAAAGGGACCATGGTCTCTGTGGATTATCACCAGCTGGTGAGCATTATGTGGGTGTGTTTTTGTGTGTGTGTGTGTGTGTGTGTGTGTAGGAGAAAGAGGTATCTGTGAAGAAAGAGGGTGAATAAGAGAATTTTCTGGAGTTTGAGGAGTCAGTAAGCATAGATTTGGGAAGCTAGAGAATTGAAGAGAAGAGGAAAGAAGACTCTAATAATATTGTCATGACCTGATCATTTGGATCCTCTTTTAAGGTCCACCAAGAAATAAAATGAAGGATTGGAGTCACCATTAAAGTCCCATTGGAGATTTAGCCACGTTTTCTTTAGTCTGACAAAACTTTGTAATGGAATCAAATGAAGTTTATAAAATTGTAGTATACGTATACATATATATCCTAAAAACTGTAAGTACAGTAGTTTAAAAAGATATCAAAAGTTATTAAGACCATCACTACCAGTTATTTTACGTAAAGAATAAGATATAAATGCTGCATGCACAAAATACAATGGAGATTTGGCATTTCAAGCAGAAATACCTCTTTATGCCCAACAATTCTCTTTCAAAACACATAATATCCACTCGATGGATATCATAAACTAATAAAAGATAAATAAGTAGAAATATTCTCCTATTGAATCTAAATGTTAGGTTTTCGTTTTAGGTGCAACATAGTTATTTTGATGGGCAAAATCATTCCTATTTTAATCTGTGTGCAATTTTAGCATTCTGTTGTACCGTGTGAAGAAGAAAACAGCTGTATTTAGTCGAGCTAACATTTCCATTGTCAAATCGCTAATGGAAAGCCAAGTTTTAACAGTGTTTCTTGGTACTCCTCTTAGAAATTATTAATATATATTTATTTGTTTACTTATTCAATGTGACACTTCTTTCAGAGATACTCTTCCCATTTCTTGCCTTAACAGAAAATTCTTTTGTACACCAACTAATAATTTAAAAAAAAGAAAGATCAAATCTATTCCTTGGATATTTGAACCACTGCATCTCATGTAAAATGTGTCTCTTTTAACCTATCATAGTCATACAAAATATGCTTAATCAAATTTCTCAGGGCCTCCCATGTCAGTCCTTCTTGGAATTCTTTTAGAAGCATCATCTTAGATACTGTTACGTGCTCTTGAGGTGACCTATCCTGTTTCACGATCTCCCTTTTTATTTATAAAATGTCAGGTGCTGTAATACAGCGAATCCTACATCCAACTGGATTTCTGAGCTCCACACATCCTAGAGTAGCCCTGCTTCAGAAATTCCATTTTGCAGTAGCAATGCCCTCCTTTCTCTTCACAGGCAACCTCTCTTGCCCCTCCTTCCGACAATCTGTCAGACAGTCACCGATTTTTCTTTGCTGGCAATGCACTGTTACCAGTAATTGCAGAAACCATTAATAAAGTGGGTGGGAGGAGGCGAGGGGGAGAGAGCAGCGAGACACAAAGGGAATAAGTATTGTACATAGCCCACAGGCTTTTCCCTCCCACACATATGATGCACTGTTGTTCCCGCCTCACGTGGGAAAATGTTGTCCTGCTGAAAATACACCTTAAAGGCAGCTCTGCCTCAAAGATATCACATATGCATATTAATAACACACACTTTGTAGTGCCTAGAGTTGTTTTTAATGAAGCAAGCTGAAATATACCAGCAACTTTCTCATCTTCTGAGTGCTGCAGATGATCCGTGAGCATGGGGTGGGGTGGCTTCTGCCCCTGAAAGAGAGATGAAAGAGGCACAGATAGTAATTCTTTATGACAGAAGCAGAGAAGGAAGGAAGCATCGCTGGATGAAATGAGCCCATCTCCTAGGAAGACCAAGGCTGCAGGAAGAGCTTCGGCACAGGAAATGGCCACAAACATTAGCAAAAGAGTCAGCAAAGGTCAACACAGGCGAGAGAAGGACTTGGAAAGGAAACCAGAGGAAGACAAGAAAATATTTGAGGAAGGGTCTTTGTTTGAAGAGGCACGAAGAGCCCTTTAACTGTGAGATCACTTTTTTCTCCATCTTTCTTGCTGCTCTCTCATTTTCTTATGAGACTTGACTTACTTATTTAAGGTAAACAGATTACTTCTGTTAGCTAGGCCACATATAAGATTGAATTTCTAGGAAGAATATGGTATATTTTAACTATCAAGTTCCCACTCCCTGCGGTCCATTGCACTGCCTCTAAAGGACAGCTGATGCTTTGGAGTTCAGCAATGAGCCAGACTGGGCAATCTATATTTGGCTTCCTTTTATTAGACTAGCCCAAGAAGCATGCGTAGTCTTTCTAAAAGACTAGTTTGCTCAGTTGATTAGAATATGATGCTAATGAGACCACTATCTTGGCCTCATTATCTCATGGTTTAACTTTGCATAGAAGAAATTTCTTCCATGCTCACAGATTTTACTCACAAAGAGAAGTTGTGTGGCTTGCCCAAGACAAAGCCATAATCACCACTGGGAAACCAAATGACAGAGCCTAGGCTGCTCCTGTGTTTCTTGAACCTGTACTTTCTTTCCAGTCTAAGAAGAAAAGCCTTAGTGACTGGGCACAGCATGCTCCAGCAGGCTTCTAGTGTTCTTCATGTTTCTGGTCTCTTCCCACCTTAATGATCTTACACATGAAGCCCAGGGACAGCTCTACTCATGTCATGTCTTCAATGACCCTAAAATTAAAATCCAGTCCCTTTGTGTTTAAAACTTTCTGTGTTTCAAGAGCAAACAGGCAACCCACAGAATGGGAGAAAATTTTCACGTGCTACAAATCCGACAGAGGGCTGATAACCAGAATCTATTTAGAACTCAGAAAAATCAGCAAGAAAAAATCAAACAACCCTATCAAAAAGTGGGCAAAGGAGATGAAGGGAAACTTTTCAAAAGAAGACAGAATAATGGCCAAAAAACATATGAAAAAATGCTCATCATCTCTAATCATCAGGGAAATGCAAATCAAAACCACAATGAGATATCACTTATCTCCAGTGAGACTGGCCTTTATCAAAAAGACCCA
>CAUYSK010061745.1:0-22062 GCA_963575035.1 Avahi laniger | reverse complement strand
AAGTTTATAAGGTGGCATACAAATGGCTAAAGATTGTGCTAGAAAATTGATAAGGACCATTCTGCGGAATAGAAAACTAAAGTTCTGGCTGGGCGCGGTGGCTCACGCCTGTAATCCTAGCTCTCTGGGAGGCCGAGGCAGTCAGATTGTTTGAGCTCAGGAGTTCGAAACCAGCCCGAGCAAGAGCGAGACCCCGTCTCTACTAAAAATACAAAGAAATTAATTGGACAACTAAAAATATATAGAAAAAATTAGCCGGGCATGGTGGCGCATGCCTGTAGTCCCAGCTACTCAGGAGGCTGAGGCAGGAGGATCACTTGAGCCCGGCAGTTTGAGGTTGCTGTGAGCTAAGATGATGCCACGGCACTCTAGCCCGGGCAACACAGTGAGACTCTGTCTCAAAAAAAAAAAAAGAAAGAAAACTAAAGCTCAGAGAGGGCAATCGACTTTCATAAGGGCACACAGCTGGTAAGTCATGGAGGCAGAAACTGGATCTTGGTCCATCTGACTCTGAATCCATTGCTCCTTGCACCAGGGAGCACCGTCTTACCAAACACTTACGTCCTCTGATTTTAACTATGTCTTCATTTGGTTATTTTATTAGCTTTTTATTTTGAAATAATTATAGATTAACAGAAAGTTTAATCTATAACAAGTGTACCTTTTGCCTAGTTTCCCCCAAATTTATATTTTGTATAGCCATAGTACAATGTCAAAACCAGGGAACTGACAATGTGTTTGTACAGTGCTATGTCATTTGATCACAGGTGTAGATTAGTGAAAGCAATCAGTATGCAGAATTATTCAATCACTGCAAAGATCTCTCCACCATCCCTACCTTCTGGAAACTACCAATTTGTTCCCCATCTCTATAATTTTGTCATTTTGAGAATGTTATGTAAACGGAATCATACAGTTATGTGACCCTTTGAGATTGTTGTGTCCTCCAATAGTGTGTTCCCCTTGTTGCTGAGCAGTATTCAGTGATATGGATATACCATAGGTTGTTTAACCATTTACCTATTACAGAACATTTTGATTGTTTCCAGTTTTGGCTTATTACAAATAAAGCTCCTATGAACATATGTGTACGGGTTTGTTTTTTTTTTACTTTGAATGTAAGTTTTCATTTCTCTAGAAAAATGCCTAAGAGTATGATTGTGGGATGTATAAGCGTAAGTTTAGCTTTTTAAGAAACTGTACCGTTTAACATTCTCATCAGCAGTGTAAAAGTGATTCAGTTTCTCCTCAACAGCACTTGTTATTGTCACTATTTTTAATTCTAGCTGTTCTAATAGGTATGTGGTGGCATCTCATTGTAGTCTTAATTTGCAATATCTTAATTGTTAGTGTTGCTGAACATCTCTTTTAGATTTTATTTATTTTGACACATAATTGTACATATTTATGGGTACAATGTGATGTTTTGATACAGGCATACATTGTGTACTGATAAAATCAGAGTAATTAGCATATCCATTACCTCAAATATTTATCATTTCTTTGCAGTGACAACATTCAAAATCTTGTCTTCTAGCTATTTTGAAATGTACACTGCATTATTGTTAACTATAGTCACCTACTGTGCAATATGACATCAGAATTCATTCCTCTTATCTAATTATAACTTTGTACTTGTTGACCAGCTCTCCCTCGTCTCTGGCTTCTCTAGTCTCTGGTAAACATTGTTCTATTCTCTACTTCTCTGAGATCTACTTTTTAGGTACCACATATGCGTGAGATCATGAGATCATGTGGTATGTGTATTTCTGGGTCTGACTTATGTCACTTAAGATAATGTCTTCTGGGTTGATCTAAGCTGTTTCAAATCAGAATTTCTTTCTCTTTTATGGCCGAATAGTATTCCATTGTGTATATATACTACATTTTCTTTATTCATGCATCTGTTGATGGATGCTTAGGCTGATTCCATATCTTGGCTATTGAAAATACTGCTGCAATAAACAAAGAAGTGCAAATATCTCTTCAACATACTGATTTACCATCCTTTGGTTATATACTCAGTAGTGGGATTGCTGGATCGTACAGTAGCTCTACTTTTAATTTTTTTACAGATGGAATTATTTTATTTTACTTATTTTATTTCAAAATATTAAGGGAATACAAGTGTTTTTGTTAACATGGATGAATTGTGTAATGCTGAAGTCAGGGCTTTAGTGTGACTGTCACCAGGAAAATGTTCATTGTACCCAACAGGTAAGTTTTTATCCTCCATATCCTTTCCACCGTCCCCTCTTCTTGGTTTCCAATGTCCTTTACACCTCTTTGTGCCCACATGTACCCGTTATTTAGATTCCACTTATTGGTGAGAACATGTGGTGTTTGTTTTTCCATTCTTGAGACACTTTGCTTGGGAAAATGGTCTCCAGTTCCATCCAAATTGCGGCATGTCTTCTTGATGAATTGACCCTTTGTTATTATATAATGACCTCCTTTTTCTCTTTTTACAGTTTCTGGCTTAATATCTATTTTCTCTGATGCGAGTATGCCCCTACTTTCTTTTGATGATTATTTGCACGGAATATTTTTTCATCCCGTCACTTCCCATCTCTGTGTGCCCTTAAAGGTGAAATGAGTCTCTTGTATGAAGCATATAATTGGGTCTTTTAAAAATCCATTTACCCACAAAATTGGATAATTTGATCCATGTACATTTGAGGTAATTATTGATAGGCAAGGACTTACTACCGCCACATTATTAATTGTTTTCTGGATGTTTTGTAGACTATTCCTTTCTTCCTCTCTTGCTGTCTTCTTTTGTGGTTTGATGATTTCTATAGTGGCATTCTTTGAAACCTTTCTTTTTTATCTTTTGTGGATCTACTATAGGATTTTGCTTGTGGTTACCAGGAGTCTTATATAAAATAACTTAACACAAGCTATTTGAAACTGATAGCAAAACTTAACTCTGATCACATAAAAGACTCTACATCTTTACTATGCCCAAGAAAGAAGAAAGCAGAAAGAAAACAGAAGAAAGCAAAAGAAAGAATCTATGAACTCAAAGACAAGTTGTCATATTCTTCAGCCTGAGAATTTGTTTTTTATTTACAATTTTAATCTTTATTGAATTTATAATTTTGTACATTTATTATTTTCCTGATTTATGTTGTGTTGCATGTATTTTCTTGAAGTTCACTGAATTTCCTTCAAACTTTTATTTATTTGTTTTTGTTTTTACAGTTTTTGGTTTTTAAATTTCAATATATTTAGGGAGTACAAGTGATTATTTGTTACATGGATGAATTCTACAGTGGTGAAGTCAGGCCTTTTAGTGTACCCATCACTCAAACATGGTACTTTGTACCCAAGGGTAATATTTGATCCCTCGCCCCCCTCTACCCTCCCCACTTCTGAGTCTCCACAGTCCATTATACCACTCTGTATGACCACGTATATCCAGAGTTTAGCTCCTACTTATAAGTGAGTACATGTGGTATTTGTTTTTCCATTCCTAAGATACTTCACTTAGGATAATGACCTCCACTTCCATCCAAGTTCGCACAAAAGACATTATTTCATTCAGTTTCAGTAGGATAGAGGCCAGTTCTTCTTTATACGTCTGGTAGAATTAGAATGTGGATCTATTTGGTCCTGGGCTTTCTTTTGTTGGGAGTTTTTATTTTTTTTTTTATCGCTGATTCAATCTCACTACTCATTATTTGTCTGTTCAGGGTTTATATTTCCTTCTGATTCAAGTTTGAGAGGTTGTGTGTTTCCATAAATTTATTTATTTCCTCTAGATTTTCTAGTTTACTTGCATAGAGGTTTTCAAAGTAGTCTCAGATGATATTTTGCATTTCTGTGTTATCAGCTCCTAAAATACCAATGACACTTTCACAGATCTAGAAAAAATCTTAAGCTACATATGAAATCATAAAAGAGCCTAAATAGCCAAAGCAATCCTAAACGAAAGAAAAACAGAAATTGCTACTCACTCCCAGGGTAGGAAGTGCTCTAGTAGTGGCTCTAGTTTCAAGATGGTGCAAAGCAGCAGCAGCACAGCCTGGGGACAGAGGGGCAGGGCACAATGTCGGCTCCTTATCTGGGGGTAGCTCAGCATGCGGACTCTGGGGAGCTCCTTCATTTGGGCTCAGAGCCTTCAAGTACTGCAGGAGTCTTCAGTAGCAAAGACTGCAGGTCTTTGCAATGGTGATAAGGGCTTGCTTAACTTTTACCCACAGGGAGAAGTCCCTCCTTGTTCAGAGCTGATTCAGCTGAGGGGATGGTGTAGCAGAGACTAGTGTTTCCTTCCCTTACCTACACAGCCATCTGGGGTTTCTTTGCTCTTACAGGAGTTATGCTGTTTCTTTGCTGTTCTTCAGCGCTCTCTTTTAGTTATTTTGGTCAAAATATAGTTATTTATTTGTTGTTTTGGGTGTTTTTGTAGGGGAGGAAGAGTGCTGGGAGCTTCTTGTCAGCCATCTTGCTGACATCCTACAAATCCTTAGCTAGATTCTGGATTTCTCATAAAGATATTTTGCTACTATATCATTGATAAATCTGTGTTTCTGTGGGGGAATGAGAGCTGGAATTCCTTATTTCACTATCTTGCTTTTTTCCTATTTCACTATCTTGCTTATGTCACTATTTCAAGCTCATCACATCTGATTGTTAACATTTGGAGTTCACTTATCTGTGTTAATTATTTGCTAAATCAAAAATGAACAAACGAAATTAGCTGAGTAGGTAACTGGGGCCAAAGCAGTGATTGGGGCAATAGGCAACTTGCGTAGAAATATTTTAAACTCTGAATATTTTAAACTCTCATCAACACTGACAGCCGTATATGTGTTCTACTATGGCAGATTTTTAAGAAGCTCCTGTAGGTTTCAAGGGCTGTAGCTGATGTTAGCTGTCAAAATTCTTCAGCTGATTTAAATCAGCCACAGTGGCACTGATTACCTGACAACAAGGCTCTTCTGTGTGTCACATCTCTACACTGCTGGGGTTTTTCTGTTGTTGTTTTTGTTGTGTGTGTTTTTGCAGACATCTCTTCAACATACTGATTTTACTTCCTTTGGCAACATACCCAGAAGTGGGATGGCTGGATTATATGGAAGTTCTATTTTTAATATTTTGAAGAAACTCCATACTTAAATTGCTGCTTTCATGGACGTGATGTGAACATGAAGTTCCTCTCTTGATCACCTGTGTGATGCCACACGAGGTTTGGATATGCCTACAGGTTGCCGGCACAATTAGAGCATGATGTTCCGAGAAAGGGATCATTACTTTGGCCCTGCAGGGAGTGCCACCTTTCTTGGAGAACTTGGTGTGCTATTTGAGATCTACTGAGGCATGAATGTGCTCTTGTCATTCCCATTTATTTGCTCCTTGTTTCATTGTGTTGTGTCAGAATGACACAATATACTCATGCAGCAATATACCCATGTAAATATTTTTCCAAACTTTACCGACTCAGTGGTGAAAATGTGATGCAGTTATGGCCAATGGTATTATGCATAACATTTTTTTGTAGGGTATCTGGTAAGAAGCTTAAAAGAGAGGAGTAAAAGATTCAAGAGGCATGTACATTAGCCTTCGCCTTTCTGCTTCCTTCCGCATGAAACATGGTCATAATATTGGAGGTGATGCTGTCATCTGACAACCACTGGGCAAAAGCACATGCTAGGAATGTGCTAAAAGAAGGGTAGAAGTTGCCTCATATCTGATCTCATTGTGAAACTCTTATAAAATTCCTTGATTGTGTGTTATATGAGAAGAATAAAACCTTAATTTGTAAAAGATAAAGTTTTTCATTTTTCACATTACAGCCTACTATGCTTCCTAACTGATAGATTATGTGTTATAGATCAAATATGATTTAGGAAGGTAGTCCTATCTTAAAATTATGAAAATGTAGTTCTCTTTCCTATTTTTAGTTTTCTTTAGGGTCTCCAGTTAAATATGAGGGGCAATTAATTATTTTAGGGCAAAATAATATATTACAAAATAATATATTATAAAAATATATTGTAATCAGAAATAATATTTCTGATTATAACATATTAGTTAAGTGGAGAAAATCCAGCTTAATAACTCAAGAAAGAGTATCATTCCAATTTTGAAAACAAACATAAAACACAAATGAGATATACAGAATCTATCCTGAGTATATTTCTTGAGGTCACAGATTTGAAGTTTTGTTTTCTTGGGTTTAAACTTCATGAGACCATGGACTATTTCTGTTTTTATCACTATTTTATTTCTAGCCCCATGACCAGAACAGGTAGAGAGTAGGTACTCAATAAGATTGGTTTGTCTACATCCAAAAAAAAAAAACTTCCTGGAGGTTTTTATTGAGATTGCATTGAATCTATAGATTTAGGAAGAACTGACATCTTGACAATATTGTGTCTTTCTATCTATAAACATGGAATATCTCTGCATTAGTATAGTTCTTTTTTATTTCAATCATCAGAGTTTTATAGATGTCTTCATATATGTCTTATACACATTTTGTTAGATTTATACTGAAGTATTTCATTTTGGGCTGCTAATGTAAATCTTTTTTGTTTTCCATTTCAAATTCCACCTGTTTGTTGCTGGTATATAGAAAAATATTTGACTTTTATGTATTAACCTTGTGTTCTGCAACCTTACTGTAATTGCTTGTTAGTTCCAGGAGAATTTTTGTTGTTGTTATTGTTGTTGTTGATTTTTTTTTGTATTTTCTACATAGATGATCATATCTTTTGTGAACAAAAACAGTTCTATTTCTTCCTTCCCAGTATGTATATTTTTGTTTTTATTTCAGAATATTATGGGGATACAAACATTTTGGTTACATATAATGCCTTTGCCTCATCCAAGCCAGGACTACAAGCATGCCGTTCCCCCATATAGTTAATTAATAAAATGTGGTATATGTATACCATGGAATACTACTCAACTATAAAAAACAATGGTGAAATGATCTGTTTATCTTTTATTATCTTTTCTTGTCTTACGGCATTAGCTAGGACTTCTAGTATCATGTTAAAAAGGAGTGGTGAGAGAGGACATACTTTACTGTACCAGATCATACTGTAAAATCTTCAAGTTTCTCAACACTAAGTTCACATGATGTTAGCTGTAGGGATTTTAGACATTTTTTATCAAGTTGAGGAAGTTCTGGGTCTTACGCTTTTATCCAGTGTGATAATTTGTGACTTTTAATTGGAGTGTTTATTTTATTTACATTTAAAATAATTTTTGATGTGTTTGAATTTAGAACTTCTATGTTGTTGCTTGGATTTTTATTAGTTCCATCTGGTTTTTGTTCCTCTGTTTTTCCTTTCCTGCTTTTTGTTTATGCATCCAGTATTTTTTACTATTCCATTTTAATCCCTCAATTGACTTTCCAGACTGGTTCCACCTTGGATTACAACATGCATCATTAATGCATCACAGATTACTTAATAAATACACTAACATTTCATTTAAAATGTAATACTTTGCAAAAACATCTTTTTGTCTTATAAAAGTAAAGTTTTGTGCTGTAAGTGTCAAATATATTATATCTACATGTTATAAACTCCAGAATGCAGGATTATAAGTTTTGCTTTAAATAGTCATATGTCTTCTAAAGTAATTAAGTGAAAAATATTATATATCATTTATATTTTCCCACATATTTACTACTTAAATAGCTTTTCATTCTTGTCTGTTTTCATATAGATTGATTTTTTATGTTCATTAACTTGATTTTATTAATCATTTTACAATGCATATGCCCATGAAATCACTGCATTATACGTAGTAATTATACACTTCTTTTAGTAGTGAAAAAACATGTTACACACATACATACATACATACATACACATCATGTACGTATGTGTGTGTGTGTGTGTGTGTGCGTGTGTGTGTATGAATGACACAGTCTTGGTAAGCTTCATCTAAAACAAGAGAAATTATAAAATAATATTTATTAAAAATAATTAACAACAGGGAGTTTAATATATGCTCAGCAACGTTCTGAGCTCCCAATGACACAGCATATTTAAGAAATGTGGGGAGTAGGTACCTTAAACTATATTATAGTTGGGGAATTAGGGCATATAGAATTTAAACTATTTATCACAGTTTGCACAAAAACAATTTTGAAGTTAAATAACATTAAATTTTCTTAGATTTAGGGAGATACTTAGTATTCTGATATAATTACTGAATATAAACTTCCGTAGAATCATATCTGAAACCTCCATAGCATTGAAAACTATGCACTCCCACTGCTTCACTTGACCAGCCTGAGTGTTTAGCTACTGTCTTGTATCTCTTCACCTTCCAGGGTTCTTTGCTTTGCTCTACAGTGATGATCGGGTCTGGCTTAGAGACAGGAAGACCCAGTAAGACCAGTTTTCTGTAGTTCTGTAACATCACATCCCTATACAAATTCCACTGAGCAGGGTCCAGGCATGCCCATTTATCCAGAGAAAATTCTATGGACACATCCCTGAATGTCAACAGAACCATTTTTGAGCTTCCAGCGTGTCCCAACATCCTCCCTCTGAGCCTTCCAGTACCTACAGGTCACAGGACAACGAAGACTACAGCAGACCTGGTTCCTCTGGAGCCGAGAAGATGGAGCTGCAGAGATCAGACCAAGATTGTTTTCATATAGATTTATTTTCCTTCTGACTTAAAATTTCCTTTATCATTTCTCATGGTTCAATATATTGATCATTAATTCTGTTGATATTTGTATATTTTAAAACATCTTTTTTTGCCTTTTTATTGAAATTTTTTATGGATACAGATTTCTCTTTTTTTTTTATTTCAGCATACTATGGGGGTACAAATGTTTAGGCTATGTATACTGCCCTTCCCCACCCGAGTCAGAGCTTCAAGCGTGTCCATCCCCCAGATGGTGCGCACCGCACCCATTAGGTGTGTGTATACCCATCCCCTACTCCCCCCCATCTGCCTGACACCTGATGAATGTTATTACTGTATGTGCACTTAAGTGTTGATCAGTTAAAACCATTTTGATGGTGAGTACATGTGGTGCTTGTTTTTCCATTCTTGGGATACTTCACTTTGTAGAATGGGTTCCAGCTCTACCCAGGATAATACAGGAGGTGCTATATCACCAGTATTTTTTGTGGCTGAATAGAACTCCATGGTGTACATATATCACATTTTATTAATCCACTCATGTATTGATGGGCACTTGGGTTGTTTCTACATCTTTGCAATTGTGAATTGTGCTGCTATAAACATTCGACTGCAGATGTCATTTTTACAGAATGTCTTTTGTATAGATGTCCAGTAATGGGATTGCTGGATCAAATGGTAGTTCTACTTGTATCTCTTTAAAGCATCTCCATATTGCCTTCCACAGAGGTTGTACTAGTTTGTACTTTCTCCAGCAGTGTATGAGTGTTCCTATCTCTCTGCAACCATACCAACATTTGTTATTTTGGGACTTTTTTGGTAAAGGCCATTTTCACTGGAGATAAGTGATATCTCATTATGGTTTTGATTTGTATTTCCCTGATGATTAGAGATGTTGAGCATTTTTTCGTATGTTTGTTAGCCATTAGTTGTCATCTTTTGAAAAGCTTCTGTTCATGTCCTTTGCCTACCTTTTGATAGGATTGTTTGGTTTTTTTCTTGCTGATTTTCCTGAGTTCTGTATAGATTCCAGTTATTGGTCCTTTATCAGATATGTAACGTGCGAATATTTTCTCCCATTCTGTAGGTTGTCTGTTTGCTCTTGTGATAGTTTCCTTGGCTGTGCAGAAGCTTTTTAATTTTATCGGGTTCCATTTATTTATTTTTGTTGTTGCTGTGATTGCCTTTTGGGGTCTTCTTCATAAATTCTTTGCCTCGGTCAATATCTATAAGAATTTTTCCAACATTTTCTTCTAGAATTCTTACAGTTTCTTGCCTCAGGTTTAAGTCTGTTATCCACCGTGAGTTGATTTTTGTGAGGTGAAAAGTGTGGATCCTGTTTTAGTCTTCTACATGTGGCTATCCAGTTTTCCCAGCACGATTTATTGAATAAGGATTCTTTCCCCCCGTGTATGTTTTTCTCTGCTTTGTCAAAGATAGATGGCTATATGAGGATGATTTTATATCTGGGTTCTCAGTTCTGTTCCATTGGTCTATGTCCCTGTTCTTGTGCTAGTACCATGCTGTTTTAGTTACTGTAGCCTTGTAGTATAGATTGAAGTCTGGTAAATTGATGCCTCCCAATTTGTTCTTTTTGCTTAAGATTGCTTTTGCTATATGGGGTCTTCTCTGGTTTCATATGAGGTGTAGAATTATTTTTTTAAAATGTCTATACTACCCAAAGTGATCTAC
Organism: Avahi laniger; assembly: GCA_963575035.1. Lineage (NCBI taxonomy): Eukaryota > Metazoa > Chordata > Mammalia > Primates > Indriidae > Avahi > Avahi laniger. The sequence continues at coordinate 11,748 of CAUYSK010061745.1, read as the reverse complement.
AAATTCAATGAAATCCCTATTAAAATGCCAACATCATTTTTCACAGATAAGAAAAATAATCCTATGCTTTGCATGGAACCAGATTTCTCAATTGACAAGATTAAATTATTTTTCCAGCATTTTAAAGCTATCTATTGTCTTCTGTCCTCCATTATTTCTAATGAGAACTCAGATATTATTATCATTATTCCACTGAATGTAATATAAAATCTCATTTCAAATTAGAACAGGAAAGTCAAAACTAAGATAAGATGCTACTTTAACCTTCTGTAGCTCTACTATGTTTTTAGATATCATTTTCCTTTAGACCAGCTAAATCGATGGTTTACAGTGAATTGATGTTCCAAAATGTTTATCCCTCCTTGAATTCACAGCCTCTTATTTGACTCTGTATTTGTCCACATCGCTTACTTTGGACATTGGAGTGAAGCATATGTGATGGTGGCTCAGTTCCACACTTAGTACTCCAGAGGCCTTGCATGTTTCAGCTCATCCTCTCTGTGCTCCTGCCATTGCCCTGAGGAGGCTATGCCTAGGCTCACCTACTACCACCAGAAGAAGGATGAGAGACATGTGAAGTGCAACAACCCCACTCAGCCTAGAGCACAGCCCCCTATCAACCCACTGATTCATGAGTGTGTCAGCCAACTAGCAACCAAGTGAGCATAAGCCCAACTAAAACAGAGGTATCACAGGCAACACAAAACATCAGAAATAATTGCTTATCACTACATGACACTGAATTTTTCAGTGGTTTGGTACATAGGAAAAGTTCACTGATACAAGCAGTTCTAATTTGCAACCGAGTAATATCCCTGACCAATTACACACACACAGACATAGGTGCACATAAATGCATACCTCTCCCTTTTTTTTTTTTTTTTTTTTTGAGACAGAGTCTCTCTTTGTTGCCCTGGCTAGAGTGAGTGCCGCGGCGTCAGCCTAGCTCACAGCAACCTCTAACTCCTGGGCTCAAGCGATCCTTCTGCCTCAGCCTCCCGAGTAGCTGGGACTACAGGCATGCGCCACCATGCCTGGCTAATTTTTTCTATACATATATTTTTAGTTGTCCAGATCATTTCTTTCTATTTTTTGGTAGAGACAGGGTCTCACTCTTGCTCAGGCTGGTCTCGAACTCCTGACCTTGAGCGATCCACCCGCCTCGGCCTCCCAAAGTGCTAGGATTACAGGCGTGAGCCACCATGCCCAGCCCATACCTCTTCCTTTGTTTTCCCACCACCAAGGGAGAGGATATTCAATGTTACATAGGTTGTCCAACTTAAGGAAGACTTACGTATTTCATAGTCCCTTGCTGCTGTAATTTTATCTGATATGTTAGGAAGATACATCCATTCCTGTATCTCTACTCCTGTATCCACTCCTGTATCATCCACTTCTAACCCACACCTCTAGTTTTAGAACTTTGGATTCTACAAAGCTAACGTAATGTCAATAGGACAGAGAATAGTTAGTTTAGCTCACAAAAAATCAAGAAACTTAATTGTGTTTATGTCTCAGAATATCGTGATCATTGATATGATATTTCAAGTCCAGTTTTTTTTAAAAAAATACTAAGGTAGGGTGTGGTGGCTCACGTTTGTAATCCTAGCACTCTGGGAGGCTGAGGCAGGAGGATTTCTTGAGCTCAGGAGTTTGAGACCAGCCTAAGTGAGACCAAGACCCTGTGTCTACTAAAAATAGAAAAATTAGCTGGGCATTGGAGCTTGTGCCTATAGTCCCAGCTATTCGTGAGGCTGAGGCAGGAGGATCACTTGAGCCCAGGAGTTTGAGGCTGCAGTGAGTTATGATGATCCCACTGCACTCTACCCAGGATGAGAGTGAGACTCTGTCTCAAAAACAAATACTAAAAATTTTATAGGTGAGAATTTTTCTACGGTATTATATCTTCAGTAAGTATCTTTTCATTCAATATCCTCCACTATCATAATATTTCACTCCCATAATCAACTGTTACAGACATGACCTTGGTGGTTGTGTAGTGTGATGATACGGCATATGTAATCTTTGCATGGGTACAAATCCTTGCTTTGCTACTTATCTGCTGTGTGAGTATTTGAGTCATTTAACTTATCTTTGCTTCAGCATCCTTATTTTTAAGCTGGGAAAAGAACAGTACCCAATTGTGGATTTATTGAAAAGGATTAGATGAGATAAAGAATGTGGATAACTTAGCACATACTTAGCACATAGTAAGCACTCAAAACTGGTAGTTACAGATTTTTAAATAAACAGGTTAGTGATATAGAAATATGTTTATCTAAGTCACTGTCAGTAAGGAGTTCCAGGTGCATCTAGGTGTTCAGGAAAGTTTTGATGTTGGATTGCATAAAAGTAAACTCAGGGATTCATGTGGCATCACAGGAGGGGAAAGTAAGAAATACATGTATTTGTCTATCTATACCCTAAACTCAGAGATGCGCTAATGCAACCTAGGCAAAATGATAACACAAAGTGCCTCCAGGATTCCCTTTTGAAAAATATCAAGCTGAAGTTGTGAAAGAGCTGAAAGCATGATTCACTAGCAGAAGAAGAAAGAAAAAAATTTATGTAAGGCTGTCTCAGATCCAGAGACCACCCAATCCCCAGAACCCAAATAGCTTAGATCCAAACATTTGGTAATATCAACTACTTAATGACATTCCTGGGGGGCAGGTCTGTGTCTAGAGAACATGAGAATGTAATCATGCTTACTAATGCTACCACCATGACACATGCACAGAATTCACTGGTGTGATCCCTTCGCAGAACGTGGTGGTAACTCTGGGCATTTTCTGCTGTTATTATTGCTTCTTTTTTCTGGGTTTTTTTTTTTTTGCCTTTATCTTAGCAGATAATTTTCTCCATTGGAATGAAACAGTCTTGCTTCATGCTCTCTAACTGTGTGACCGTGGGCATGTTACCTTACTTTGGGGCAAGCCACTTTCCTTCTTGAGTACTGAATGCGTTCATTTGTAAAACAAGGAATTAGAATTATATTTTCTCTACAGCAGTGGCTCATGCAGACAACTTGGACCACGTTAGAGGATCATATTGTGACCCGTACCTCAGCCTCAATCTTCCTATTTGTAAAGTAGGGTATTGGTCATAGATCGTAAAGATGCCAACTTTCCTAGAAAGGATTCTGAAATTATGCTCAGCCTCTATATGAAAGAGTTACAGGGATGCCTGCCTAAGCCACAGAAATGAGCAGATCAACCACATATGTTATACACTCGATATCCACTCTAAGGTTATCTAAAAGGTCATTTCCAGGACACTGATAATAAGAGATACCTATGTACATATATAACTCAGAATAAAAGCAGTGTTTTCATTTAATATTTAGTGTGTGCCTCTAATCTGACTAGAGCACACAGAGAGATATAGACAATATAGGCTAGTGAGGAAGAGGAATAAGATTCTAAAATTTTAATTTCAATTAAATATAGAAATATCACACAGGGAAAAGTGCAGTTACAGTAAAACAGATTCGACCTGCACAACCACGAAATCTATTTTATAACTGAATCTAATTTTCTTGGCCCTGAGCCTCTGTTTCCCTTGATGACTTCAAGGAGAGTCAATCAATTCCACTGATTTTGGGGGAAGATTACTAAGAATCATTAAGAATTATTTTCTTAGTGACACAGATTTTAACAAACACCACATAGACCTCTCTCTCCCTCTCCTTGCCCTTATGTCACCTTACCCCACCCCTGATACTCCCCATCCTGACTTTTCCACCAATGGCAGAGCAGAGAATGTGTGCAAAACAAAACCAGATGTGCAGAAGTGGGGTATCCATCTCTGACTTGCCCGAGCTAGTCCAAGGAAGGAAGGCTCCATGGCCATTGTTCTTGAAAACCATTCTCATAGAATTGATGACATTTAATACTATCTCAATTAGGTGATGTTTCGGTGGTCCACAAGCACCCACATGCTACCATGCATTTTTATGACACCCTCTTTGTGATCTCTAACATTGGCAGTTCGCCTTCCGTCTCTCAATTGCAGAGTTGTTTTCTCATCTCCATGGAAAATTCTTAATCAAGCTCCTCATCTTCCCTTATGTGCTTTCTGCTTCTTCAACTCACTTCTCCAACTTCACCAACTACATTTCCAACAGATGAGAACATTACAGATTCCTTATACTTCAGAATAAAACAAAACAAAACTCAATGACACTATAAATGTATAAAAGGGGAAGTCTCTATTGTTTTCTGCAAAAATACATGGTCCTGCATTTTAAAAAAGTATTTGCTTGCTTTCCTTGGTATCCAATGGCACTTTTTTATTTCAAAATATTATGGGGGTGCAAGCCTTGAGGTTACATATGTTGCCTGTGCACTGCCCAAGTCAGAGCTACAAGCGCGTCTATCCCCAGACAGTGCGTACTGCACCCATTAGGTGTGAATATACCCATCCCCTTCTCCCCCATTTCTCCTGCCCAACACTTATGAACGTTGCTTCCACATGTGTACATTAAATGTTAATCAATTAGTACCAATTTGATAGTGAGTACGTGTGGTGCTTGTTTTTCCATTCTTGTGATACTTCACTTAGAAGAATGGTATTAAACACACCTGGGAGAAATGCAATTCAGCAGCTTCCTCCAGGAGATGAAGTGCTGATCACTTCTACCGGACAATTCCAAGAATGTCTCCTGTATGTCTCTCTTTTGGCAGAGGGGAACAATTTTATATTAAACCTCTTTTTTTCTCTCTCTCTCTTTGTCTACACACACACACACACACACACACACACACACACACAAACACACACACACACACTTTAAAAATGTTTCTTCTTTCTCAATATTTTTTTTCTTATTTATATCTCTGAATGGGGTAGGGGGGAAGTTGGTGGGAAAGTGGAGTGTGGAAAAGAAGACTTATCAATAAAACCTATTTTCGGCCAAGCGCGGTGGCTCACGTCTGTAATCCTAGCACTCTGGGAGGCCGAGGCGGGCGGATTGTTTGAGCTCAGGAGTTCGAGACCAGCCTGAGCAAAAGCGAGATCCCATCTCTACTAAAAATAGGAAGAAATTAGCTGGACAACTAAAAATACATAGAAAAAATTAGCCGGGCATAGTGGTGCATGCCTGTAGTCCCAGCTACTCGGGAGGCTGAGGCAGGAGGATCACTTTGAGCCCAGGAGTTTGAGGTTGCTGTGAGCTAGGCTGATGCCATGGCACTCTAGCACGGGCAACACAGTGAGACTCTGTCTCAAAAAATAAATAAATAAATAAAACCTATTTTCATTATTTTCATTCCAAATCCCTGTGTCTCATAATCAATGGAGTTTTATGAACTTAACAGTTAAAAAAGTGTCTTTCTGGCCAGGCGCGGTGGCTCACACCTGTAATCCTAGCATTCTGAGAGGCCGAAGCAGGCGGATTGTTTGAGCTCAGGAGTTCGAGATCAGCCTGAGCAAGAGCGAGACCCCGTCTCTACTAAAAAAAAATAGAAAGAAATGATCTGGACAACTAAAAATATGTAGAAAAAAAATTAGCCGGGCATGGTGGCTCGCACCTGTAGTCCCAGCTACTTGGGAGGCTGAGGCAGGAGGATCACTTTGAGCCCAGGAGTTTGAGGTTGCCGTGAGCTAGGCTAATGCCACGGCACTCACTCTAGCCAGGGCAAGAGAGTGAGACTCTGTCTCAAAAAAAAAAAAGTGTCTTTCTTTTTTCACAGGGATTCATATGGGGGCAATCATTGAGAAGAAAAGGTGAACACTCTACTGGATGTCATAAACTATTGGCCTACCACAAGTGGAATCTTATACACCTTTCGGTTATCACTAGGTATGTGCTGCATAATGACAGAGGAGAAACAATTGACCCATCTAGAGTTAAGGAAGACTTCCTTTTGGGGATTTTCTTTCCATCAGACCCTACAGTTCTATGGAATTATAGGTTATCTCATAAGGCCTCAGTTTCCTCTGATAATTTCTAGAACTAGGCACTATTGCGTCATGCTCACTCCATGTTGCAAATGAATGGTCTGGTGACCTGCGTGGCATGACATTCTCCCCCTTGCTGGTTCATCACCCATGATAGGCCAGAAAAGGTGACCACATAGAGTCCTAGCTGTGCAGTGTTCTGGATTCCTCAGGACATAGAGCTTCCTCTCTCCCAGGAGCCATGAATCTATTGATGTTGACCTTCATTATCTGTGGGTTGCTAACCCAGGTGAACAAAGGTAATGGAACCCTATAAAGTAGGGATGATGGAACTAGGATGAGTTGTTGCCCTTGGGATCCACTGGTACCTTGAGGGGGGAAGAGAGTCTGCAGGAAAAGCTTTGGGCCGATAAAGAGCAACAGAAATGCTCTTATTTTGGCACCTCCATTCCCTCACTATCTGAGACTCTTTCTGTTAAAGGCATCTAGCAAGCTGGGGTGTCCTCTGCGACATTTCTCCAAAGACAAGAATTTCCTCAGTGCTCTACGTCGCCCTATCTGTCTCTCTATGTAACTACCCAGTGTTAGTTCGGACTCACTCCACTTTCCATTTTAATCATTTTGTTGTTATATCAATTTAATTTTTGTGTCCTGTTCAACTCTTTCTACTGTCTTGAATTCTTCTGTGTCCTAAAAGTTCCTTCAGAGGGAGGCCCTAGTTTTCATGTTCTTCGATATGGTGAACAAGTCTGTCAACAGTGTGTAGATTCCGTAGAGCTATCACATGGAAGAGACAACATGTAAGTTAAAGGTGGAAGTGGGGATAAATGGAGTAATGACAGGGTGGAAAGACTAGTGACCAAGGGGGAGCTTCTGACCTTAGATGAATATGAAGCATTTGTTCCCAATTTCTAATAACGTTACTTTTAAAAATTGTTATTTAAAAAATAATACTTTCAGTTGACTTATGTATCAAGCAATTGATAGGTTTATATGGGTTTAAGGAAAACAAAAGTCTTTTCCTGCCCAAGAATACCAGTTCTTTGGTCTTGCTCTTTGGAATCAATGTTACCAATTTCTTGTATAAACCAGCAGACACAAATCTGTATATTCACATGTGTATGCTGTTTAGATCTTTAAAAATTCAATTATAAATGAACCATGTGGGTTGTTCTGCAATGTACTAGCAATCTGTCTTAGACATTGCCTTATCAATACATAATCTTAGGTCATTATTTTTAATTGATACATAAAACTTTGTGGGGGAAGAATGAATCTCCTCACATTATTTAATTGCTACTGAAAAACAGATCTTTAATTATCACGAACAATTCAGCTAAGAAAATTTGTAAACAAATGTATGTCTTTCCATTTATGATTGTACACACACACACACACACACACACACACACAGATTGTCAAACCACCCACCAAAAAGGCTACACTACTTCTCTTTCTTATCAGCAGTTGCAAGAGAGTCGGTTTTCCATACACTCAGCCATCCTTTTTTTTTTTCTATTACATTCTTCCAAGTTTTGCAGTCTGATATGTGAAAATGGTGTCTGGTTGTTTGAATTCATGGCACTTTCATTATAAGCAAGTTTGAACATTTATTCCATTATATTTCTGAATTCCTTATTTATCTTTATTCACTAAGAAAATTGACTTTTGTTAAATTTGGAGGTGTTATATTATGCTTAGAAAAATGGTATTCACTTCTATGAAATGGATATAAATATGCCTACAATCGTATATCTTGATTCATATGTTGATGTAATAAGTGAGTTACAGGATTACTATCTACATTCATTTCTGATTATAAACTACTGTATTTGTTGAAAATTTTCAAAGCTTTGAAATTGTAAAAATGTAAAAAAATTTTGCTCTGTTGCTCTCCCTTAGTTTTCTTGAATAAAAATGTCTAGTCTTTTTATAACTTTCCTATTGCACAATTAGTATTTTCTTATCTACTGGTTTTCAGTAACTATATTTTCTATTATTGTATACAATTTCATAGAATGGATACTCTGTAAACTACTTATCCAAATTGTTTTTCCATAAGAAAGTATATTTATGTTTTATATACAAGGATGGCTAATATAAACTTTCTTATACATAAATTATTCAACCTAAAATTCCTAGAAATGTACTTTTTCCTGTCTGCTTAAAGTATTATCAGTTTCTGAATGTATACAAGTCCTATCAATGAAAGATTATATCTAAATATTTAATTTTTACTTATGTCTTTGAGTAATGGAGAAGTCAAACTTCAAATACATATTCACTGTATATTTTAACTTTTCTACAAATTGCATTTCTGCCTAGTTTTCCCTTTTAGTTTGGAGGGTCAGTTTTTTTTTTTTTTTTTTTTTGAGACAGAGTCTCACTCTACTGCGCTGAGTAGAGTGCCGTGGCATCAGCCTAGCTCACAGCAACCTCTAACTCCTGAGCTCAAGCGATCCTCCTGCCTCAGCCTCCCGAGTAGCTGGGACTACAGGCATGCACCACCATGTCCGGCTAATTTTTTCTATGTATTTTTAGTTGTCCGATTAATTTCTTTCCATTTTTAGTACAGACGGGGTCTCGCTCTTGCTCAGGCTGGTCTCAAACTCCTGAGCTCAAATGATCCTCCCACCTCGGCCTCCCAGAATGCTAGGATTACAGGCGTGAGCCACTGTGCCCGGCCCGGAGGGTCAGTTTTAATTCCTGTTGATTTATAGATTTTCACTTTGTTTTCCCATATAGATTCTGTCTTGAAATTTAACTGTTTAGTCAGTCTGAACTTTATTTTATGTGTTTTCAGGTGGCATAGCACCTGATGGTTTGTGAAGCAACTTCTTGCCAAGCCAAGCTGTCCATCAATGGACAGCTATCAATAGATAGATTGATATTTCAGTTGACGCTAGCTGGTGCTATATCTGTGATGTTTTAGACAGAATTCACATATGTGATAATATTTTGGCTAGATGGCTTCTCTGCCTGGAAACAAACAATTGTTTATATTTCCTAACTTTAGGAGTTTGAGATATTGGTGATGGAGGTCACATGTTCTAGTATCATGATAGTTCCAGACTGAAGAACTTTGTATAAATGACTTGTCACTCTAGAACAAAATACATTAAGTTATAGAATATTCCCAGGTGCCATCATTCTCTTGCTTAAGCCAAATTTTTGGGATTATTTTGGATATTTCTATTTCTGTGACACCTATACTTATCAGGAAGTCTATTACATCTGCCTGCAAATTATATCCAGAATTCAACTACTCTCACCACCTCCGTTGCTACCACTCTGATTCAAGTCACCGTCATCTCCCACTTGTATTACTGCTGTGGCTTCCTCATGGTCTCCATCTTCTACTCTAGCCTCCTACAGTCTATTGGCAAGACAGCAGAGTGCATGATCTGCTTACACTGCAAGTCAGATCATGGAATTTTCTGCTTAAAACTCTGCGATGGCCCCCTCTTCCCTCAGAGCAATAACCAGGGTCCTCACAGTGACCCACCTGGCCCTACAGGATCCGGCCCTTATGACCTCTCTCACCTCCTCTGGGACTAGCATCGTCCTTGTCCACTCCACTGCAGCCACACGGGCTCCAGTGCCCCTCCTCAAACAGGCCAGACTTCCTCAACCCATAGAGCTCTGTTTGTCTCCTCTGCTTAGAATGCACTTGCCTCAGATACTGGTGTGACTAATTCGTTTACTTCCTCCAAGTTGTTTAATTGTCACCTTGTTGCACAGATCTGTGCAAACTTGTGTTTAATAAACTGCAATCTGCCCCCCAAATACTTCAATTACCCCTAAATCTATTCTCCCTTCTTTCTGCAAACCATTTATCACTTTCTCATATACAAAATAACGTTCTTCTTTTTTATTGTCTGTCTCTCCCTGCTAGAAAATAAGCTCTGTGTGACTGTGTCTGTTTAGGTCACAGATGTACCTCAAGGGCCGAGGATGACGCCTGCAGGATAGCAAGGCCTCAAAACTTTGATGAGTGTGTGGCTATAGCCTCACTTTAAGTCTGGGGGGAATGATTCAAAAGAAGTAGGAAGCAATGCATGTGAGAAACAATTTTGAAGAAGAATTGACAGAACGAGGTGATTCAGAGAGCTGGAGGAGGGAAGAGAAGAGCCGAGATGACTCAGATTGCAAGTATGGATGTCCTAGAGGGAAAAATTAAGAGAAAATCTTTGTAGAAAGAAGAAGCAAGGTTAGAGTTTATCTTGGATGAAAGAAGTGGAAGGTCTAGCTTTGCAACTACAGAAAAATTCCATGAAGTGCAAAGTAACATGGAGCCCGTAAAACGACAAAGATAGAAAAAAATAATTGGAGAAGTGGGACTAAAGCCAACATTTCCCAGGGAAGAAAATATGAACCAAATTATTGCGAGCTTCATATATGTCAGCCTGTGAAAGTGCTGTATGTATATCATCACGTTAAACTCAAGCAAGGATGTTTTGAGAATTACTTGCTCTTCTGCACATATGCCAGGCTTCTTCCACCATAGGGCCTTTGCTCTGGTTGCTTTCTCTGCCTAGAATACACTAGAATACACTGATGCTGCTTGCTCAGTTGGCTGAGAAAGATGATCGGGTAGTTTACTCCTTGCTAGACGATCATGTAATGGAGCGTGCTACTTTTACGTCAGATTCACATCCTCACCCCTCAAACGAATGATCATGTTGCTTAGAAATCCTACTGAATTTCTCTTCTGAGCTAACCTTCCCCTTGCGCTAGACAACTATTTTGTACTGACCTTTCTTTGTCTTCAATTCTCCTGCTCTTCTCCCCCACATGTGGGCACTACTCTTCAGCTTTATGACTTTATCCCACACCTAAGTGACTAAAAAATTCAAAGAGGTACTTTTTACCCATCTCCTCCATCCCCCTTGCCATAACTGGAAGAGTGTGCCTTCTCTCTCCGAAGGTCAGTCTTCCCTGTGAGAATTTGTTCTCCGTCACCTTACTAAGGTCTATGCCCTTCTGTCATCTCATCATCTTATTCTATATGAATCTCCCCCTTTCTGCTTGTTCCTCTTTAATTGCTTGCAAACACACTCTGACATTTCTGGTTCTTCAAAATAAACCCCAAAATCCTCCTTTGACTCCATATTGCCCTCTATAAGTTCTCTGTTTCTCTGCTCTTCTTTATGGGTAAATTTTCTAAGATTTTTGTCTAAGATTTTTGCTACATCTGCTTCTTCACATTTCAACCAACTTTTTCTTCATGCCACTCTGAAACTGCTCTTCTCACGGTGACCAGGGACCTCCATACTGATAAATACAATGGACATTTTTCTGCCTTCATTTTTTTCAACCTCTCAGAGGTATTTGACCGGAAATGACCACTTCTTCCTTGAAGGAACATTCTCCTCTCGTGCTTAACCATAGCTGATACAACTTTCCCTATAACCTTTTGGCATTGGCCATTTTCATGCACACCATGACCTGCACCTGTCAGTGTTACCAGTATTTCTCTGAGTGCTTGTGAAATATTTATCCAGGGTGGTGGATAAATATTCCAGTTCCTGTAACTCTTATGTAGAATAACTCTGGGGCTTCTTGGATTTTTGTTTTTTCTTATGGTAATTCTTTATTTGCAATTCAAGGCCATTGTGGGGAGAAAACATGAACATATTTTAGTTCTTCAAGATATTTACTGTAACACTGCACCCTAAGGGCCTGATGCCCAATGAAATATTAAAATTTATATATTTTTAAGTCAAGCTTTTTTCCAGTAGAAAATAAATGGTATTTTTCTTTTATTTTTAGTTGACATGTAATAATTGTTCATATTTAGGGGATGCAGAGTTATATTTTGATACTTGTATACAATGCATACTGATC
>CAUYSK010061744.1:0-27206 GCA_963575035.1 Avahi laniger | reverse complement strand
CTGTGTTGCCTGGGCTAGAGTGCCGTGGCGTCATCTTAGCTCACAGCAACCTCAAACTCCTGGGCTCAAGCGATCCTCCTGCCTCAGTCTCCTGAGTAGCTGGGACTACAGGCATGCGCCACCATGTCCGGCTAGTTTTTTCTATATATTTTTAGTTGTCCAATTAATTTCTTTCTATTTTAGTAGAGACGGGGTCTCGCTCTTGCTCAGGCTGGTTTCAAACTCCTGAGCTCAAACAATCCGCCCGCCTTGGCCTCCCAGGAGAGCTAGGATTACAGGCGTGAGCCACCGCGACCGGCCTCTTATGTGTTTCTAAAAGCACATTTTTTTGTGTTTCACTTTGTGATATATACTGTTAGATAAATGTTATTTCAAGAATAGTAGGCTAACCCAAAGGACAATCTTTCATGCACGCATGCATCTATCCAACATTTATTGAGCACTTACTTTGTGTCAGGCAATGTGTGATACATGGATGGATAAAAATATACTGACAGATAGTTGCGATTTAATTCAGTAGAATTATTAATACGGTGGTAGAATAAACGACTTTCTATGAAAATACAGGGGAGAAAATAAAATTATATTGGCTGAGAGGCTAGCATGAGAAACATATATACATTTGGAGAGATAAACTAGGCCATATTAGGAAAGGCCCTGTTAATTGCACTGTGGAGATTGAAATTCTGTTCGAAATAAGTATCTGCTCTGAAGGTGGCAGTTAGGGTTTCATTGCTAAAGAGTAGTAATGAGACACAAAATGGCAGTGCTTACAAATGTATGATTTATTGCAGAAATATAATACAATATAGTGACCACATTAGAGTTAATAAATGAATCACAGCCAAAGACTGCCTCACATCATCATGTCTGAAAAGACTGCACACAAGTTTCATTTGTGCTCCAATTTAAGCTCCATTCTTACTATGTAAGCAACCCTGATGACAGAGGCCCCAGGGGCCTCACTGAGACCAGATGTAAGTCATCAATCTCACTGTTAAGAACAAACAATGCTGACTCGCAGAGACAAACCTCTGTAAAACTCCTTGTACCTACCATGGCAAAAAAATCCATGTCTTGACCAGGGATCCGGTGCCAGACAGGTACATTTTTTATTTCAGTAGAAGAGCCTAGGCAAATACCAAACCTGCTGGAATTAACTCATACAACAAGGTATGCAATGGAGAATTCTAGGCTTAGGATGAAAAAATAATCACAGTAGATATCCTCTGACTTTGCATTGCATTTTTAATATAAATTAAAATGGGGAAGTGAGAATTTGGGAACTTTCTTTTGTGGTGAATATTCTAGGAGTGACAAAAAAATATATCTAGAAAGTTTCTTCCTTATTTGAAACAGATTTAAAACCAATATTATTATTGGCACGTAGTCAGAAATGTCACTTTAAAATTAAAATTATTTTAACATTTTAGAATTTAAGCATGTGGTTAACTACAATTAAAAGGAATGAATAATATTTTTTAATACTAACAAATAATTTCTCCTGTTCCATCCAATATAGTACCAGAGGTATTAGTTGACCATTTTTTTATGGCTGAGTAGTACTCCATGGTATATATATACAACATTTTATTAATCCACTCATATATATATTGATAGGCACTTGAGTTGTTTCACATCTTTGCAATTGTGAATTGTGCTGCTATAAACATTCGGGTGCAGATGTCTTTTTTATAAAATGTCTTTTTTCCTTTGGGTAAATACCCAGTTGCGGGATTGCTGGATCAAATGGTAGGTCTATTTTTAGTTTTTTGAGGTATCTCCATGTACTTTCCAGAGAGGTTGTACTAGTTTGCATTCCCACCAACAATGTATAAGTGTTCCAATTTCTCAGCATCCATGCCAGCATTTGTTGTTTTGGGATTTTTTTGATAAAAGCCATTCTCACTTGAGTTAGATGATATCTCATTGTGGTTTAGATATGCGTTTTCCTGATGATCAGAGATACTGAGCATTCTTTCATGTTTGTTGGCCATTTGTCTTCTTTTGAAAAGTTTCTGTTCTTTTGTCCACTTTTTAATGGGGTTGTTTGATTTTTTTCTTGCTGATTTGCTTGAGTTGTTTGTAGATTCTGGTTATCAGCCCTTTATTGGATGTATGCCATGCACGCATTTTCTCCCTTCTGTAGGTTGTCTATTCACTCTGTTGATTATTTCCTTGGCTGTGCAGAAGCATTTTACTTTGATCAAGTCCCATTTATTTATTTTTGTTGTTGCTGTGATTGCTTTTGGAGTCTTGTTCATAAATTCTTTTCCTAGGCTGACGTCTATAGGAGTTTTTCCAATGTTTTCTTCTAGAATACTTATAGTTTCATGCCTTACATTTAAATCTATTATCCATCATGAATTAATTTTTGTGAGCCGTGAGAGGTGTGGATCTTATTTCAGTCTTCTACATGTGGCTATCCAATTTTCCCAGCACCATTCTTCTAAGTGAAGTATCACTAGAATGAAAAAACAAACACCACATGTACTCACCATTAAATTGGAACTACTTGACAAACACTTATATGCACATATGGCAATAAAATTCATCAGAAATTAGGCAGGTGGGAGGGGAAGGAGGGGATGAGTAAATTCACACCTAATGGGTACAATGTACACTATCTGAGTCATGGGCACACTTATAACTTTGACTCAATCTGTAGAAAAGAAATTTATGTAACCAAAACTTTTGTAACCCCATAATACTCTGAAATATAAAAACAAAGTGAAAAAAAATTAAACAAGTGTTATAGAACTCTATTGGAGATAATTGGAAAAAAGGAGAAAAGACACTCTCCGCCCCCAAATTGACTACTGTAACATAACCTTGGTTTTAATTTTGATGTATTTTCTTCGCTTCTCTGTCTATAACTTTATTCTAATTAGAATGTATATATAACTTGAGTTTTTTTTCACTTTATCTTGTATTAACATTTTGAATGTTGAGATGTGCTTTATTGTCATCTTAACTTTTTTTTACCTTTTTTAATTTTTTAAAAATTTTTTTTACTCTGTTACTCTAACTAGAGTGCAGTGGCCTCATCACAGTCACTGCATCCTCAAACTCCTGGGCTCAAGCGATCCTACTGCCTCAGCCTCCTAAGTATCTGGGAGTACCTGCACATGCCACTACGTCAGGCTAATTTTTTCTATTTTTTGTAGAGACGGGGATCTCACTCTTGCTCGGGATGGTCTTGAACTCCTGGTCTCAAGCAATTCTCCCGTCTGGGCTTGCCAGAATGTTAGGATTACAGGTGTGAGCCACTGTGCCCGGCCTTTTTTCTTTTTATTTTTTTTAAGCAACTAAGTGTTAATTTGTCAGTCTTTAACATCTTTTCAAAACAAAATTACAAAAGGCTTACATGGCACTAAAAATTTTTAAATATAGAAGTCTCAAGTAGAAAAGGAAAATTTCTCCCTCTGCCTTCATTTGCCATGCTAAATTCTCACTTTCTTAAGGTAGCTATAAACAGCTTGAGAGTCTATCAAAAAATGGAATTGCCAGGTACGATGGTGTGCACTGTAGTCCCAGCTACTTGAGAGGCTGAGGCGGGAGGAGTGCCTAAATCCAGGAGTTCAAGGCTGCAGTGAGCTATGATTGTGTCACTGCACTCTAGCCTGGGTGACAGCGGGAGACTCCATCGCTTAAAAGAAAAAAAAAGGAGTTATGCTGTTTGTATATCCTGATCTTCACCAATATGTGATTAGTTCCATCATATTAGGAATCACATTCTTTTTAATGGCTGTATTACATTCTGTTATATGGCAGAGTCATAGTTTATTTGCTTATTTCCTGATTGATGGGCATTGTGTTTATCACCAGTTTTTCCTATTATAAATAATTCTTTCATTAATTTTAATACATATCCTTGTGTATTCGGGTAAATATTGCATTGGGACAGATTCCTGGATAAGCCTATGCATAGCATCATGGTGGACACTTCCAAAGAGTACATCTAAACAGCTGTATTAATGAATGTACTCAGCAATAGTGTCTTTGAAAATATTCATTTTTCCTTTGGCAGAGCATCATTTTTTTATAATGAGATATATCAGACACAAAACTAAAAATATAATATATGTATATGTTCCCTTCACCCACCTTAAGAAATAAAACATTATAAATGCAAAACACAAATAACTTCTTTATCAGAATAGTATTAATTTTCTTTGCACTTTTATCATTCTTAGAATAAACCCAAATGTTTTTATGATCTTCAAGATCCAGCATGTTCTGAGCCTAACTTACCTATGCTAGTGTTGTCGTACCCAATGACTCCTTTCTAGCATTTCGTTGCCGGTATATCTCTGATAGGAGTCTCAAGCACAATGTAACAAAGAAAGTGAGAGTGGACATCCTTGTTTTGTTCCTGATCAAAGGAGGAAAACAATCTTTCACAATTAAGTGTCATATTAACTGAGGTTTTTTCTTAGATGACCTTTAACAGTTTAGGAATTTTCTTCTGTTTCCAGCTTGTTGGGTATTTTTATCTTGAAAGAATGTTGGATCGCATTAAGGGATTTTCTATTGACTGATATCTATTTATATGATCATGTGGTCCTTGTTTTTTATTCCTGTCATCCCCAAGCCCTGGGCTGCAGACTGGTACCAGAACATGGCCTGTTAGGAATAGGGCCGCACGGTAGGAGGTGAGAAGCAGGCGAGTAAGTGAAGCTTCATCTGTATTTACAGCTCTTCCCCATAACTTGCATCATTGCCTGAGCCTGAGCTCTGTCTCCCCCCACAGCCACCCCTCATCAGTGGAAAAATTGTCTTCTGTGAAACTGGTCCCTGGTGCCAAAAATGTTGCAGAATGCTGCTTTACTCTATTAATATGCTATTTCTATTGATAGATTTTTTTATGGTGACCCAAACTTGCATTCTCCTGTGATAAATCCTAATTGATCACAGAATATAATCCTATTATACTTTGCTGGATTTAGTTTGCCAATATTTTGTTGAGAATTTGTATGTATAAATTTATAAAGGATATTGATTTGTAGTTTTCATGTTATGCCTTTGTCTGGTGTTGGTATCAAGTTAATACTACCCTCATAGTATGAGTTGGGAAGTCTGCCTTCTTATTGAAATATTTTTGAAGATCTTTTAAAGAATTGGTGTTAATTCTTTAACTGCTTTGCAGAATTTAGCTGTGAACTGATTTAGTGCTGGAGTGGGTTCAGGGCAATTTCTGGAAGTTTTACTTTGTTTTGTTGTTTTTTAAATTGATAATTCTATTCCTGTATTTGTTGTAGGTCTAGTCCTATTTTCTGTTTCTCCTTGAGTCAGTCTCAGTAGGGTCTCTTTCTAGGAAAATGTCCATTTCATCTGGATGTTCTAATAATTTGGCATTCAATTGTTCATAATATTCCTTTATAACTATCTTTTATTTTTGTAAGGTCCGTAGTGCTGTTCCATCTTTCATGCTTGATTTAAGTAATATGAAATTGCCCTCTTTCTTTATTCATCATGCAGCTAAAGAATTATTAATATTTTTGCTCTCTTCAAACAACTAACTTTTGTTTTCATTGATAAATTTCTATTACTTATCTATTCTCTATTTTATTAATTTCTGATGTAATCTTTATTATTTCCTTTTTTACTCTTACTTGGCTTTAATTTGTTCTTTTGTTTTTTAGTTTTTTAACATGAACATTTTAAGTTCTTAAATGAATATCTTTTAACTTTCTTGGCATTAATGTTTATAGTTATAAACTTCCCTCTATGCGTTGCATTAGCTATGTCCCATAATTTTTGGTATGTCATATTTCATCTTCTTTCATCTCAAAGTATTTTTCATTTCCCTTGTAATTTCTTCTTTGATGCATTGGTAATTTAGAAATGTATTTGTTTAATTTTCACATATTTGTGAATTATTGTATATCCTTACTATTGATTTCTAATTTCATTCCATGTAATCAGAACATCTTAGTCTGTTGGGGCTAATGTAATGAAAGATCTTACACTAGTAGCTTATAAACAACAGAAATTTATTTCTCAGTTCTGGAGTTTGGGAAGTCCAAGAGCAAGATATTAACAGATCCAGCATTTGGTGAGAGTTTTCTTATAGGTGGTGCCTTCTTGCTATTTTCTTATGAGATGGAAGGGGATAGCTAGCCCTATCTAGTCCCCTTTATAAGTGTACTAATCCCAATCATGAGGGCTCTTCTCTCATAATCTAATCACCCCCCAAATGCTCCACTTCCTAATACCTTCACCTTGAAGGTTAGGATTTCAACAAATGAATTTGGGGAAGACACAAGCATTCAGATCATACTACAAAGACTACAGTTTGTATGTTCTTATCCTTTTAAATTTATTGAGGCTTATTTTATGACCTAAAATATGGTCAATCCAGGAAAATGGTTCATTTCCATTTAATGTTATTATGGATAAGGATTTGTTTCTGCCATATTGGTTTTTGTTTTCTATGTATCTTAGAATTTTTTGCTTCTCCATCCCTCTATCACTGATTTCTTTTGTGTTAAATATACATTATCTAGCATACCAGTTTAATTCTTTTACTGTTTTTTTTTACCATATTTTGTAGAGTTGCTTTCTTTCTGGTTACCCTGGGGTTACAACTAACATCTTCAATTAAATCAATCTAGTTAGGATTAGGAACAATTTAATTTCAATAATATAAAAAACTTTTCTAAAATATAGTTCCATTTCACCCCTTCTTTCTGATGTTATCATCGTACAAATTATATTTTTATACATTTTAAATCTATCAGCACAGATTTACAAGTATTGCCTTATGCATTCATCTATTAATGAAGAATTTTAAATAGTTATAAATAAAATACATTTATAGTATCTTTTATATATCTTATAAGTAATGATGTAGTTACCTTTATTATTGTTCATTATTATTTTTTGTAGGTTTGAGTCCTTTCCTGTCTCTAATCTTTCATAATGTTCTAAAGGATTCCTTTAGTGTCCTTTGATATTTCTGGTAGGGCAGGTATGTGAGCAACATTTTCCTTAGTTTTGGTTTATTGAGAAATATATTAATTTCTCTTTCGATTTTGGTGGCTAATTTTCTGGGTATAGAATCCATTGGTGACAATATTTCTTTCAAGACTTTGAATATGTCATCTCACTGCCTTCTGGTCTCCATGATTTTTGACAAAAGTCTGCTATCAATTTTATTTTATATTCCTTTTACATGATGAATTGTTTTCTCTTGCTGCTTTAGAAATTTTCTCTTTGTCTTTGTGTTTTGACAGTTTGCTTATGATGTATTCAGATATGCATATCTTTAATTTTATTCTAATTAGAGTTCATTAAACTTAATGGATATGTAGATTGATTTTTTATCATATTTGGGAAAGTTTCGACCATTATTTATTCTAATATTTTATGTGCCACTTCCTTCTATCTCCTCTCCTTCTGGAACTCCCATTATGACTAGGTCGGTATGCTTGATGGTGTCTGACAGGTCTCTAAGGCTCTGTTCATTTTTCTTCTTTCTCTCATCTTTCTATTCCTCAGGCCAAATAATTTCATTTGACCTATTACAAGTTCACCGATTTGTTTTTTTTGACTGCTCACATCTTCTGTTAAGCCCCTCTAGTGAATTTTTCATTTTAGTTATTATATTTTTTCAAATTCAAAATGGAAAACAAACAATAGAGAAAAATCAGTGAAATTCAAAGTTAGTTCATTGAAAAGATCAATAATATTGGCAAACCATTGGCTAAATTGACCCAGAAATAAAGAAATATGACTAAAATTACTAAAATTAGGAATGAAGGGGGAGACATTATCACTGACCTTACAGAAGTAAAAAAAGATTGAAAATACTGTGAAAAACTATATGCTAACAAACTAAATAACTTACATGCAAAAATCAATTAATGTTATATATTTATAGAAGAAATGAAAAAAAAACACATAATCATCTCAGGAGATGCACAAAAGCCATTTAACAAATTTGACATCCTTCATGGTTTAAAAAAGAAAGGAAGGAATGAAGGAAGGAAGGAAGGAAGGAGAGAAGGAAGGAAGGAAGGAAGGAAGCTAGTTCTTAACAAATAAAATAGAAGAGAAATTTTTCAATCTGATAAAGGGACCCTATGGGGAATTCACAGTTAACATCATACTTAATGGTGAAAGATTGAATGAATGCTAATGAAGCAAGGATATCTCCTGTCATCAACTTCTATCTAACGTTGTAATGAAGGCTCTGGCCAGTACTGATTGTACAAGAAATATGAAATAAGAAAGAAAATGAAATAAAATTATTTAAAATGGAAATCTGATAAAGTAAGAATATCTTAATTGCAGACAACATGAACATTTATGTAGGGAATATTAAGAAATTCTCTGTCTCTCTCTCTCCATAAGAATAAATGACTTCAGCATGTTGATAGTGTATAGAATAAATACAGAAAAATCAATTTTATTTCTATATCCTAACAACAAACAATCCCAAATGAAATAAAGAAAACTATCCCATTAAAAATAATATCAAAATTAATAAAATACTTAGAAATAAAATTAACAAAGGCTATATAACACTTGATGTTGAACACCACAGAACACTGCTGAAAGAAAGTAAAAAATACATAAATAAATGAGACATACTCCATGTTCATTAATTGGAAGACTATATTATCAGATAGTAATATTCCCTATATTGATATATATATTTAATAACAACTCTATCAAAATCCTAGGTCTCTTCCTAATGACAGACGCTAATGTTTATATAAAAATTTAAGGAACTCAAAATAGTCAAAACAATCTTGACAATGAAGAAGAAAGTTGAAGGACTTGTACTTCTTCATTTTAAAATGTACTGCAGGGGTATAGTAGTCAAGATGGTGTAGCAGTGGCATAACAATAGACATACAGCAAGGGAATATATTTTAGAGTTCCAAATGAAACTCATTCATGGTCAACTGAGTTTGTCAAATATTCCAGTCAATTTAATTGGGAATGTGTAGCCTTTTCAACAAGTGATGTTGAAAAAATTGGATAGCCATATGTTAAATAATGGATTTGGACCTATACCTCACTATACACAAGAAACAATTCAAAATGAATAGTAGATATAAATTGAAGAAGAAAACTGTAAGAATTCTAGAAGAAAGCATATGATTAATTATTTATGACCTTATGTTAGCTGAAGATATGTGAGATCTGACACTAAGGACACAAGCAATAGAAGAAAACTTTAATAAATTGGACTTTATTTATGTTGACAGTGTTTGAAATTCTTCAAAAGCAAATATTATTGATGTAATTCAATTCTCAAATTAGTTGATGCTATGCCTTAATCCCTCATGTTTATATGAAAATATGTGGGCTGTTCTTTCTGCATCAGAGCTATGTGAAGTTATTCAATATTAGGTGACTACGACTAATATCAATTTTTCCATGAAAGCTCTATGACAAATGTAAAATAAATTAAGAATATATAATGAAAGACCCTTCTTTAATTAGGATTATACAACGATATATGTGAGCACATGCTATATATTCAGGACATTTTTCTTCTGTATTAAACTAAGAGAAACATTATGAATTTTCAAAATAAATCATTTTGTCAATTGCTACTTAAGTAGGAAAAAACTGGCCAGTTATTTAAAATACTGACATCTCTACATTAAATTTGTTTCTCACTTATAGTAGAATGAAATAGAAATCTTGAGTATTATGTGATGTGACAGAGAACATAAACATTTTGAATGCTGTTTGATGTGATATAAATAAAAACATCTTCACAGATATCAGAGGAAAGTGAAGATAACTCCTGTCTGAAAGGATATGTATTCCAATCAATGTGCACTAAATAATTAGCCTCAGTCTTTAAAACTGAAGAAAGCATTACTCTAAGATCACTATATTAGACAAAATATAATGCTTCTTTAGTGCTTCTGATTGTATTTTAACCAGGGAGCAAAATAATTTACTTAGCCTAATTTGTTTAGGTTAACTAATTCGATTAATAAAACTAAAATGTTTTTTAATGTTTTAACACTGATGTAAAATGAAGAAATATTATATTACCCTGCCACTAATGTTAAGCTATCTTATTGTGTCCAAGATTGTGGTTAACAGATGAAAATAATGTACTATTTGGTAACACATTGGAATAACTTCTCTAATAATCGCTTATTCCTGAGGACTTAAACTTCCAATAAATTGCACAACATTGTTTTCATTAAAAAAAGAATTAAAAACAATTTTTGCCTCAAAATATTCCATAAACAAAGTGAAAACTACAATCTACTGATGTGAAGAAAATATTTATAAATTATATATCAGATAAATGACTTACAAGTCCAGAATATATAAAGAACTCTTACAATTCTATAATAAGAAATAAACCTTAAATAAATAATGGGCCAAAATTTAAAGGGGCATTTCACTACGTAACATATTTGTATGGTGAATAAACACATGAAAAGGTATTCAACATAATTAATCATTAAGTAAATGCAAATTAAAACAACAATGAGATACCAATACATACCAACTAAAAAGGCGTTATTAAAAAAATGGACAATAACATTGTGTTGGTGATGACATGCAGAAACTGGACCCTAATGCACTGCTGGTGAGAGTGTACAACTGTGCAGCAACGTTGGAAAACATGTAGGCAATGTTTAAAGAAGTTATTCATAAATTTACATAAAAAACAGTGATTTTACTCTGATTTGTGTACCTAAGAGAAAGGAAAAGTTGGTTCCACGCAAAGAATGGTACATGACTGTTCACAACAGCATTGTTCATAATAGTCAGAAAATGGAAAAAATTCAAATGTCCATCAACTCGAGAATGGTTAAACTATATGTTTTAAATACTTTTTTTAAAATTGTTTTTATTTATTATTCCAGGGTATTGTGAGGGTACAAACATTCTAGTTACACTTTATGTCTTTGCCTCACCCAAATGCAGGTTAAAGGCATGTCCTTCCCTCCCTTTAGTGCTCCCCGTGTCCTTTAGTTGTTTTAAATACTTTTAATGGAATCCTGTTTGGCACAAAAAAGCAAAAAAGTGTTGATACATGCTGCGACGTGGCTGAACCTCACAAATCTTATGCTAACTCAAAGAGGCCAGATGCAAAACATGCCACATATTGTATGATACCATTATATGAAATGTCCAGAAAAGGCAAGTCTGTAGAAACAGAAAATTAGTTAGTGGTGACCTGGGTCAAGGAGTAGAAAACAGTAATTGATTACAAATAGTGATGATTGAACATCTTTTGGGGGATGGAAATTTTGCAAAACTAGATAGTGGTGATATTTGCACAACTCTGTAAATGGTCCTAAAAATCAGTAAGTTATGCATTTTAAAGAAATGAATTATATGATATGTAAATTATACCTCCATGAAACTGTTTAAAAAATGATCCATATCAATAAGAGGATGGACTTCTAGTATTTTAGTGAAATGGAGACTTCAAATAATTATGCTGCTATATAAGGAAAGCAGAACAAAAGTAAACAACAACAATGAACCAAAAAAACACATAAATTTCCCTATATATTTGAGTAATTGTGACACAGCCTCATTTTATAATTTTATACCAAATACATGTAATATGCAATTAATAATATAAAATATATAATATATAAATATATAATATATAATTATAAATTATAATTATATCATATGCTAATTATGTTAGTAATATTAAGTGACTTTAGAATAATTAATATTACATATAATATATATGTAATTATATTGTATACTATACAATTCATATAATATTAAATATATTTTATATTTATATATAGATATATATGTCTTTGTACACATATGTTTACTTGAATCCTTGGTAACTATTACTCAAACTCAATAGAAAACTCACATCCTGATGTAATCAGAACAATAAGGAAACTATTAAAAATCAAAAACAACATTCACAGTTCATTGCTTTATTCAGACATTTTTGTAAAATGTTTCAAAAACTATCAATGACTTTTCACATAGATCATTATGAGCCATAAATGTGTTTACAGATTATTGACATACTTCCATGTCAGTGTGAGATATTTTTAATTCACCATAATAGAAAAGATAAACTTTCAAAACTCTAGAATTAATTGCTGTAACTAAAAGATGAAATGAATGACAGGTAAATTGATCATTCAAGAACAATATTCATTATGTGTTGATAATTGGATTTAATAAAAATAAAAGGTTTTTATCTGAAAAAGTAAAGCATTGAGTTTCTTAATACCATAGATGTAATTAGCAATGATTTTTATTGACAATACTAATAATTTAACAAATATATTTGGGTATTTTTAAGCATTCTGATTTTAGTTATTAGCAATAAACATCATTTGAGTAATTACTGTGTACTAGGTGCTACACCTAATAAGATTTTTATCTATATTATATATATTATATAAATTGATATATTTATATAAAATAAATATAACATGTATACATTAAAATAATATATTATATATGTATATATTATATAATTTGATATCTGTTACATAATGTATAATTATGTTATCATTATATCACATATTAATTCTGATATAATTAATATTATCTAATTATAGAATATGATCACTATCTAATATAGTAATTATATTATTCATTATATATTATAATAGATAATTATAAGTATCTATGTAATTATTTCATATAATTGTATTTTATTGCATTATATATTTTATAATATATAATTCTAATATGTTATATATCATATATAGTATATAATTAATAAATACTAAAATATATTTTATATTTATATGTAAATATAGATATATATGTCAATGTACACATATATAACTAATCATATAATTAAAGAAGGAAAGACTCCCTTAATATTTCCTACATATTTATGTCACCTGCAGATTAAGGTATTTTACTTCATTTGATTTCCAATTTGAATGCTTTTAATTTCATTTTCTTACCTGATTGTACTGCCAACAGCCTCCATTACAAGGTTAAACAGAAGTTGGTGATGGCAGACATCCTTGCCTAATTATCATTCATTTAATATTTCACCATTGAGTATAATGTTAGCTGTGAATTTTCAATAGATGTCATTTATCAGGTTGAGGAAATTCTTTTATTTTGTTTGTTCAGAATTCTTTTTCATTTTTTTAAAATTATTAAGGGTGACAGATT
Source organism: Avahi laniger (assembly GCA_963575035.1). Taxonomy (NCBI): domain Eukaryota; kingdom Metazoa; phylum Chordata; class Mammalia; order Primates; family Indriidae; genus Avahi; species Avahi laniger. The sequence continues at coordinate 14,090 of CAUYSK010061744.1, read as the reverse complement.
TTGTCACATCACCTTTTTGCAACTCTTGAGATGGTCGTGTTTTTTCTTCTATATGTATGGTATACTACATTAATTTATTTTTTACATATTTTCGTAGTTCATGCAGGCTGCTAAAACAAAATACCATAATATACATGTCATATATATTTTTTAACCAATTTGCCTGAGATTGTACAACTGGAAAGTTCAAAAAATTTAATTCTACTCTGCTCTGCTGCCTCAAATTTTATTATTCCATATTGAGGAAAAATATTGATTTTTTCTTTTCTTTTCTTTTTTTTTGCTTGTTTTAGTAACTGTATTTTTTAAAGCACAGTAAAAGTGAGCAAAAGGTATGGAGATTTCCCATATACCTCCTGCCCCATGTATGCATATTTTCCTTCATTTTCAACATTCCCCACCCAGTGGTATAATTGTTACAACTAAAGAATCTACACTGACAATGATTATCACTCAAAGTCTGTTGTTTACATTAGCGTTCACTCTTGGTGTTCATTGTATGTATTTGGACAAAGTTATAATGACATGTATCCACCATAATATTATATACAGGCTAGTTTCCCTAAAATTAGGAATTCCCTAAAATTCCGTCTGTGCTCTGCCTATTTATCCCTCCTTCTCTCCAACCCCTGGCAATCATGATTTTTCACCATCTCCATAGTTTTGCCCTTTCCAGAACATCTTTCAGTTGGATTCACATATATACCCTTTCCAGACTGGCTTCTTTCACTTCCTAATTTACATTTAAGTTTTTTCCATGTCTTTTCCTGACTGTTAGCTCATTTCTTTTTAGTGCTTAATTATTGTCCATTATATGGATGTACCACAAATAATTTATCCATTCTACTACTGAAGAACATCTTAGTTGCTTCCAAGTTTTGGCAATTATGAATAAAGCTTCGATAAACATTTTTATGTAGGTTTTTGTGTTAATGTAAACTTTTACTTCCTTTGGGTAAATACCAAGGAGCATGACAGGTAGGTCATATAGTAGGAGTATGTTGTTTTGTAAGAAACTGCCAAACTGTGTTCGTAAGTGTCTATACCATTTTGCATTCCCACCAGCAATAAATGAGAATTCATGTTACACTTCAACATTTGGAGCAATTCTGTGAAATATAATTTATCCAGTGAACTTGAACATGTGCTGTGTTCCAAGAGACAGAATTAGTCTTATAAAGTTAGGATAGTGATTACCCTGGGAGGGATAGTAAGTAGAAAATTGCCTGAAAGAGGGCTTCTGAGGGGTGGGGTTCTGTTCCTTTATCTGAGTATTAGTTACAAAAGTATGCCCAGTTTGTGAAAATAATTAAAGCAATACAGTTATTATATGGTCTCCTTTATATATGTGTGTGTGTGTATATATGTAGAAAACATAACTTTTAATGAAAATGTTAAAAATGAATACTTTAGACTTCATTTTCAATATTTTCCAGGAATATTTGCAGGTAAGCAAAAAATTATATAAATTATATTTCTAATTTTAAAAAATTAAGTTTCTAGGCAAGAGAGCACTTTGAGTAACAGTCATTAATTCTAGAAGCATATAACATAACTGGAAATTTTGTACACCAATTATGTGCTTAGAGTTGCTCTGTTTTTCTACATATTGTAATATATTCTATTTCATCTGGCTTGATCTTGGCTGTGTTTAAAAGAATTCTTGGGTGGTATTCCCACGAAAAATTTCTAATTCAAATGTTTTGAGCAAACATTATTGGTATTTAACTAAAATACCAAAACAAACTGCACGTGAAGATCATGCTTGATTTAAATAAACCAAATGACAATAACCTCTTGTTACATAATTGTATCTGAAAAAAAGGGGGAGGCTGAATTAGAGAAGTGTTTGGTAAATTGGCAATTGAATAACCTCACATCAAAGACATAAAACAATCAACCACTATTAACTTAGAAGGTATGGAAGATATTATTTAGTAGAATAAGTTGAGAGTCTATCCTTCACACTGTCTGATCTGCTATAGTGACCAAAGCTTGAGTAGAGGTTTAGAAGATCTTCTAATCAAATATTCAGGTAACACAAAGATGGAGAGAAATCTATAGGTTATTAAATATGGAATGCCTGATGTCCCTAAGTACTAAGTTTGACAGTTGATATTACTGACATTTCACTTTGACATTTCTTGTTTTTTTTTTTCTAATTGTTAAGGTACATTTTCATTGTTTCAAATGCAAAGTTTGATTTGTGATTATCTTTCAAATTTTTTTAGGGCATTTTTTGTGAAACCATGGCTAAGTCAAAAACTCATGTTATTTTTGAATACGAGTTCCTTCATGGCACAAATGCAGCACAGACATCTCAAAATATCAACAAAGTGTTTGAGAACAATGTGGCTAATGAACACACAGTATATCTATGACTTGAGAAGTTTTGTTCCAGTGATTTTGATTTTGAAAATGAGCCATGTGCTGACCTGAGACCAAGGTGGATAATAATGAGCTGAAAGCTGTAGTGGAAGCGAATCTATCTCAACCTATGTGTGAATTAGCAGCAAGGTTTGACGTTACTATTCCAACAATATTGGGCCATTTGAAACAAATTGGCAAGGTAAAGAAGCTGGATAGATGGGTATTGCACGAATTAAATGAGCATCAGTAGAGAAATCATCTCAAAGCTTGCCTTTCTTTGCTATCGTGACATAAAGGAGAACCATTTCTACACTGTATCATTATGTGTGATGAAAAATGGATTCTTTTTGACAGTTGCAAGCATGTGGCACAATGGTGGATAAAGATGAAGTGACAAAACACAGTCCAAAATCAAATATTCATCAAAAAATGTTAACGGTGTCTGCTTGGTGGCCCAGGGCTGATATTATCCACTACAGCTTCATGAAAACTAGTCAGTCGATTACAGCAGAAGTCTACTTCAGCCAACTGGACAAAATGATGAAGACACTTGTAATTAAGCAGCCTACATTGGTCAACAGAGACAGGCCAATCTTCTTGCAAAACCACATGTTGCAAAAAACAATGCTGCTCGAACTACAGAAGCTAGACTTGGAAACTCTCTGTCATCCACAGTATTCATCAAACCTTGCGGCAACTTAGTACCACTTCTTCCAGGCTTTGGACCACTTCTTGCAAAGCAAAATATTCAATTCTCAACAAGCTGTGGAAAATACCTTTCACGATATCATCGCCACTCGTTCTCCAGGCTTCTTTGTTGCTGGCATAAGCAAGGTACAGTTAAGATGAAAAAACTGTGTAGATAGTTTAAAAGATGCATACTGTGATTGTACTACTTCTTGTTTGAGATGTAATAAACTACACTTTTGCTTTGAAATCATACATTTCATATTTAATGACCTAATAACATGTTGGATTCCAGTTGAAATTAAAAATTATCTTGACTGGCTGTAACGTGGTGTTGAATCCAATGATATGAATTTAGATTTAATCAATGGCACTATTAAAGGATTGGGGATAGTTCATGTGAAAGCAATAGATTTTCAGTTCCAGTAAAGCTTCTAAAATTAATGTAATCTTGGCAAATTATTATATATAAATATAGCATATCAATCACCATTTTCAAAAATGTGTTTTGTAGGATGTTAGTAACTATCTAATGGAAAAAGTTGTAATTATGAAATTCTAAGTTGAACAATGATCAGGTTTTCATTTTTTGCTGCAATACTTCCCAGATGTTTTAATGAACAATGAAAAACTCAGTTTTGCTGTGAAGCGCCTTGAGTGATTAGTGTTTCAGAGAAAATTCTTAGTGAAAAACTGGCATAGTTCAAGGAATATATTTTTTTGTTTTTTTCTTTGGGATGGATTATTAACCTTTCCCATGATTGCTACACATAACCAATCATCATGATTAACTGGGGATCTTTAAAAATAATAATACATTCCAGGACTCCACCCCAGAATAAGGCAAGGAAAAAATGTGAGAATAATGATTTTAAGGACTGAAACTGGGACTTACTACTATCAAGACGACTATTTGCCATTTTTACTTCCCTGTTTGGCCTCGTTTTACAGATACGTCCTCTCTATATTGCAGGGAACATAGCCACCCATAGCTTCATACTCATATTCTCCCAACTTTGAAACCCCAGTGGAAAGGAGTTTCTTTATTCTGGAGTCATAAATTTCAGGGAAGTACACTGGGTAACTTGACCAACTTCCAGAACAATTGTTATTTATCTGTGAAATGGAATATATTGATAAACTATGATTTAGTGAAAGATCTGTACCTGAGACAAAGAACCCTTGGTATCATAAATAATAGCTCTATAAGATACACGTAAAATGGGGAAGAAGTTATTTCAAAAACTATTATTGAAAACAACACACAACTACTATAAGACTCCCATGTTATAATACATGCAATAAAGAAGGGAATATTTTAAAATATCTTGACATTTATAAATGTAATGCAGACTGAATAAGAAAAACTTGGGAAATACATAAAAGTATAGGGAAAATGATAAGAAATAGCTTTAATCTCTTCACTCAAAGGAATCACTATTAATATTTAGGATGTTTTACTATAGTGATAAAGAATTTTAGAAGCTAACTTTTGTTTTAACCCTGATATCACCAGATATTATCTAGCTATGTTACCTTTGGTAAACTTCTTAATCTCTGCATTTTAATGTTTCACCTGTTTTACGGGGAGAAAAATACTCAGTAATGCAGTTGTTGTAAAGCTTAAATAAATAATTTATAGAAAGCCCCTAGCACATTATCTGACACATATTAATTACTAAGTAAATGATATTTTCTTGTTATGTTGCTATTAATTGAGCATATTTGTTATAATGGCTTTATGTGCTTTGTATGTGATTGTTCAAAAAAAGCCAACTTTGACTAGGAAATTTATAACACAAGGAATTTCCAAGCAACAACAATGTTGATAATGACAGAACATCTGTATAGTTTCTATAGAATGTTTGATTAAGTAGAATTGCTGGAGTCCATGAAGATGAATTAGCTAACAGTATATATCCCCAGATAGATGGACAAAATTTCTTCTTTATTTTAAATATTGTAGGCTTTGTTATGCATTCAGTCTGTTCACCTCAAAAGTAAATCCAGAATCTCTTCAGTCACATTCCCCTAAATTGTAACTTGGGATAGGAATGGTCTCTTCTTCTAAGACCAGGCAGAAAACTCGATTTGGCTGGGGGACATTCCGTAATCAGAAGGGGACAAATTATGTACAGTAAGTATGGATTTTCTAAAAAGAAAGAAAATTAAAAAGGGAATTGCCTAAAAGTTACAAAGGCCTCCAGAGAAAAAGTTTTTTTAAGTCCAGGACTCAGATGGAGAAGGGGAGGTCTGGAGGCCCCTGCCTCCAAATATCCCCACACGAACCCTTGGAAAACTTGAGAGTGGGGATTCAATTGGTGCCCACCTGCACGGACAGAAGCAGTACAGTGGTGGACCCTTTCCCCTCCTCCCCGCCACACACACACAGCTTCGTCCTCAGCTCAGTCCCCAGCACCAGCCACACCCAACACTCAGCCAGCCAGCCAGAGAGTGCTGGGGGAGCGGCCAGACAGCAGTGAGGCAGCTACAGACAAGCTGCAGCTGAAGAACTTGGATGGTATTCAGTAACATTTAAATGACAGGAGCCTGGGACTGGAGTGGCTTTACAGTGCTGTTAGACTGTGTTAGGAATTTTTAAAGGGGCTCTTCTCCCCTGTTTGATGAAAGCTTAGGAGAGGATTTGTGCACTTGCAATCGGATAGATTTTTAAACTTATATTAACTTATCTGTGGTTCCCAGGAATGGTATCTGGATCCCAGACTTCGGACTCCTTGTATGAAGCCCTTAAAGGAATAGCTTATGACTGCCCCACTCTGGGTTTGCTTGACTTGTAAATAATATGAAAAACAAGGAATGAGCCTTGGAATCTTAGTATAGATGTTGAGAGGCATCCCAAGGCCAGGGACATACTTCTCAAAGCCACTGAACAATATTATGAGAAGATGGCCTCCTTGATAGATTATTATTAAAGACTGTGTCAATCCTGCCACCCTTTCACCTTTACAACATGACTGTTTAGAGGTTCTGGAGACTGTATTCTAACAGGATGGATCTGTCATATCAGCCGATACCAGAACAAGCTTGTGAACTTATCACTGGTGAAACCGCTGCATGGACAATGAAAGACTGGATTGCTGTTTGTCCCCCTCTGAATAAGGATATACCTCAAAAACAGGCTTAAATTAAGCTCCTAAAAATAGTTTATGAGAGACCCTTCTTAGCACCCTGAGGTAAGTATGGCAATATAACCCCGAGTAAAATAGTGGGGTAAAGCAATATGCCCAATGATTGGGTCAGGTACCAACCCACTATGTATGAGTTTGCCTCTTTCAGGTCTCCACCCCAGGTGGAAACAAAAACGTGGAAGAGACCCTATGAAGTCCCTCTAATAGCTCACACCTTGTTAAAATTGTCAGAAATGAAAACGTGGGTCTATCAAATCACAGTAAAGAGGTGTTCCATGGAAGAAGAGGTCCCAAGCATCCAGTGGAGGGGCCAGTCGTTAGGTGATCTATTGTTTAAGAAAGGAGAAAAAATTAAAATGTTAATTTTTTTGCTAACCTTTTTTTGATTATTTGTTCTGTCTATAGGATGGAGAGACAACTCCTTAGTAAGGATTTCCCCAGGCAACTGCCTCTTCTGTTGATCTGTATTTGTCATCTGTATATGATTTCTGAATTTTTAGAAACTGGTCACTCTGATCACCTGCAGGGTGCTTTCTAGCCCAGCCCTGTATCGAACATAGTTTACAAGGTGACAGTTCATTTTGCGTTGCCAATCCTTGCTGTTGTAATTATTGCTTATTATTTTTTTGTTCTGTTATTATAAATATACTGCCAAAGCTTTACAATAACATACATAAGTATGAGCCTTCCATCTATAACATCATCCCTATTTCAGCAGATTAGATGACTACATCACCCTCCTCTTATAGATATGGAAGGGTAAAATTGAGATTGGGGAATGTGTAAGAGCAGAGGGAAAGGCCTGAAGCAAAAAGCAAAACAAAACAAAACGAACATATTTTCTGTCTCTTTAAAACTTCCACCACTCTTTTTGGGAAGTATAGCCTGGCTTGCATCCCTGAGGACGGTCAAGTCCTTTGTTAAAAGATACAACTAACTCAGCCCTCCCAGGCAGTGCCATCTCCCCCGTGGGTGGCTGGTGGAGTTCACAGGCTTTGTCTTTGGCAAAGATAGGATGATTAGGATAGTTAACCACGATAGCCTAGAACTGAGGAGTCCTCCCTTTAAAAGCTCTGTATTTCTGCTTATGTAGAGGAAATTTGGATTTGGAGGGAGAAGAGAAGGTCTACCATTTTTCCTTCTTTGTTGGCAAAGTAATAAAAATTCTCTTTGCTCTTCCCCCCCACAAAAAAATACTACTACTAAAGAATATACATGGTATCCAATCTTTTTAGTTTCAGCTTCAGGCCCTGACATTCTGTAGCTTTTTGCTTTTCAAAATTGTTTTGGCACAAAGTTATGCAAAGTCAGAATATATTATTCTCCATGCTGTAAAATAATTTTTACTCAAAAAATTTGGGTGAAAAACATCTTCAACAATTTTTGTTTGAACAATTACATATTATGGGACAGAATACAAACTCCATGACATTTTATTCAAATTTATTTATTTATTTATTTCGAATATAAAGTTATTTTCAATTTTTTGTTTTCTTTTTTTATATCAGCATAATCACATATAATTTTATCTTATGTTAATATTTTTAAAATTTACTGACATATTTACACATAACTGGTACAATTTGCACTAACTGGGTGAAGGTCACACCTATAACTGACTAAATTTATTTTTAATTGACAGAAAATTTTATGTATTTAGCATGTACAACATGATGTTTTGAAATATATATACATTGCAGAATGGTTTAATTTAGCTAACTAATAAAATGCATTATCTCACATAGTTATCATTTTTGTGGGGGATACATTTAACATCCACTATCCCACTATTTTTCAAGAAAATAATATATCGTAATTAACTATAGTCACCATGCTATGCAATAGATCTTTTTAGCTTATTTCTCCTATCTAACTGGAAATATGTATCCTTCCACCAACATCTCCCCACCCCCAACCTTTCCTCCCAACCACCCTAGCCTTTGTTAACCACCATTCTTCTCTCTACTCCTATGAGATCAACTTCTTTAGATTCTACACATGAATGAGATCATGCAATATATGTCTTTCTGTGCCTGGCTTATTTCATTTAATATAATGTCCTCAAGGTTCATCTGTGTTCTTGCAAATCACAAAATTTTCTTCTTTTTATTGCTGAAAAGTATTCCATTGTATATATGTGCCATATTTTCTTTATCCGTTCATCCACTGATGGGCACTTTTGTTGATTCCATATCTTGGCTATTGTGAATAGTGCTGCAGTAAACATGAGAATGCAGATAGCTTTTTACATACTGATTTCATCTCCTTTGCATATATGCCCAGTAATAGAAATGCTGGATCAAATGGTAGCTCTATTTTTCAATTTTTGAGGAGCCTCCATACTGTTTTGAATAATAGCTCTAATAATTTACATTTCCACCAAGAATGTGCAAGGGTTCTCTTTTCTTTACATCTTTGTCAACACTCGTTATCTTCTGTCTTTTTGATGGTAGCCATTCTAACAGGAGTGAGATGATACCTCATTGTGGTTTTGATTTGCATTTCCTTGACGATTAGTGATATTGAGCATTTTTTCATATGCCTGTTGGCCATTCATATGTTTTCTTTTGAGAAATGTCAATTTAGGTCTGTAGACAATTTATTAACTGCATTATTTGTTTTCTTGCTGTTGAGTTTCTTACATATTTTAGATATTAACTGTTTTTCAGATATATAGTTTGTAAATATCTTCTCCCATTTCGTATGTTGCCTCTTTACTCTGTTGATTGTTTCCTTTACTGTGCAGGAGCTTTTTAGCTTGATTTGATTTCATTCATCTATTTTTGCTTTTGTTGTCCATGCTTTTGAGGTCATATCCAGAAAACTATTCTCCAGACCAATCTCATAGTTTCTCCCCTATGTTTACTTCTAGTAGTTTCATAATTTCAAGTCTTATATTTAAGTATTTAATTCATTTTGAGATCATTTTTGTACATGGTGAGAGATATGGGTCTAATTTTATTGTTCTCCATATGGATATCCAGTTTTCCAAACATCATTTATTTAAGAGACTGTCCTTTCCCCAATGTTTGTTCTCTACACTTTTGATTAGAGAATTTATTCCATTTACATTCAAGATAACTATTGATATGTGAGGATTCACTAATGATATTTTATTGTTTTCTAGGTGTTTTGTATATTCCTTTCTCCTTTATTCCTCTATCTTTGTGTTTAAGTGATTTTCTTTAGCAGTATATTTTGATTCCTTGCTGTTAATATTTTTGTTATATCCATCATATGCATTTGCTTTGTGGTTATAATGAAGCTTACAAAAAAACTTATAGTTGTAATAAGTTATGTTAAGCTGACAATTTAAATCACAAAAAAATAACATAAACATTTTTACACTTTTACTCCACCCCTGCCACCTTTTGAATTTTCAATTTCACAAATTACATCTTTTATGTTGCATATTCTTTAAAAATTATTGAAGTTATTATTTTTAATAGTTTTATCTTTTAACCTTCATACTAAAGATATAAGTGATTTACACACCACCATTGTAGTATTAGAGTATTCTAAATTTGACCATGTACTTACCTTCACCAGTGAATTTTATACTTTCAGATGTTTTTGTGTTACTCATTAGTATCCTTTTCTTTCATCTTGAAGAGCTCCCTTTAGAATTTCTCATAAATCAATTGTAGTGATGAACTCCTTAAGCTTTTGTTTGTCTTATATTTCAGAAGGATAGTTTTTCTGGGTACGGTATTCATCACTGATAGTTTTTTTTTTCTTTCAGCACTTTAAATACATCATCCTACTCCCTCCTGATCTGTAAGATTTCTGTTGAGAAGTCTGCTTCTAGGCTTATTAAAACTGCTTTATATGTTGTTAGCTTCTTTTCTCTCACAGCTTTGTAGATTCTCTCTTTTTCTTTGATATTTGAGAGTTTGATAATAATATGTTTTGGGGTAGTCTTATTTGAATTGAAACTTATTTTTGACCTTTGACCTTTATGAACCTGGATATTTATATGTTTCTCCAGGTTTGAAAAACTTTCTGCTAATATTTTTATTTATTTTATTTTTTTATTTTTTTATTTCAGCATATTATGGGGGTACAGATGTTTAGGTTACTAAGCATTCTACCCCTTTGTATTTCTCTATTCCCTCTTAAACTCCAATGACTTGAGCATTTGTTCTTTTAATGCAGTGATATAAATTCCATTAACTTTATTCCTTTTCATTCTTTTTCCTTTTTTCTCCTCTGTTTATTTTCAAATAATGTGTCTTTGAGTTCACAGCTTCTTCAATCTGCTGTTGTTGTTCTCTACTGCATTTTTTCATTTTGTTCTTTGCATTTATTAGTTGCAGGATTTCTCTTTGACTTTTTAAAATTATTTCAATCTTTCTGCTAAATTTCTGGTCCTTTATTATTTTCTTAATTTTGTTGAATTGTTTCTCTGTATTTTGCTTAGGTGGGGGGGGAGTTTGCTTAGCTGTCCTAAAAAATTGTTTTGAATACTTTGTCCACCAATTTATATGTCTCCATCTTTTTGGGTTGGTCACTAACACTATTTTGTTCATCTGGTGATGTCATGTATCCTTAATTGCTTTTGATCCTTGTGGTCATGTGTCAATTTCTGTGTACTGAAAAAGTAGATGATGATTCCAATCTTCAGAGTCCGACTTTGCTGGGGAATTCCCTTCAACAGTAAACTTGTCCAGAGATTATGTGCAGGTCATCTTAAATGATCCTTATGCCCATAACTACTGCAGTCCCTACAGTACTAGGGGATGCTCTAAGCCTAAGACCACTAAAGTAGGTCAAGCACCAGGCCGGAATCCTATGGCTGCCAAGGGTGGCATAGCACTGGGGTGCACCTGAAGCTCATGACCACTGAGACTAGCACAGTACTGGGGTATTGTCAAAGCCCACAGCTGCTGAGATCTGCATGTTGCTCAGGTTTGTCCAGACCCAAAGCCACTGTACTCAGGCTGCAATGACACAAACCAGAATTTGAATCCGTTTCTCAGGGGATGCTGGATCTTCAGCTTTGGGGAAGGTTAGGGGGCTGAGTCCTTGGGTACCAGCCAGGAGTATCTGGCTAGCACTAGGTTTTACTGTGGTTGGCCCAGTGTTACAGACCAAGGCAAAGTCCTGTGCTTACTTTCCTCTTTTCCCCCTAAGCAGACAGTATCTCTTTTTGCTGTGCTGCCTGAGATTGGGGAAGGGCTGATGTGGGTAATGTACAGCTCTACTCCTACCCACTTCAGTGTGTCTTTTCTTATTATTAGCTTATTAAGTATGAAGTGTCTGATTTCCTTAAGTACTAAGTTAGACAGTCTATATCACTGACATTTCACTTTGACACTTCTTCTTTTTATTGTGAAGGTACATCTTCAGTCTTTCAAATGTATGGTTTAGCTTGTGATTATCTTTCAAAAATTCTTTTAGAGAAATTTTTGTGAAACCATGGATAAGTCAAAAAATTGTGTTATTTCTGAATATGAGTTCTGTCGTGGAACCAATGTGATGCAGAAAGCTCAAAATATCAACAAAGTTTTTGGGAAGGATGTGGCTAATGAGGACACAGCACTTCAGTGGTTTGAGAAGTTCTGTTCTGGTGATTTTAATCTTGAAAATGAGCCATGTATACGACCTGAGACCAAGGTGAATAATGATGAATCGAAAGCTACAGTGGAAGCGAATCCATCTCAACCTATGCATGAATTAGCAGCAAAGTTTGACGTACTATTCCAACAATATTAGACAATTTGAAACAAATTGACAAGGTAAAGAAGCTGGATAGATGGATTCCTCATGAATTAAATGAGTGTCATAAGAGAAATTGTCTGGAAGCTTGCCTTTCTTTGCTGTCACGACATAAAGATGAACCATTTCTACATTGTATTATTATGTGTGATGAAAAATGGATTCTTTTTGACAATAGCAAGCATTTGGAACAATGGATGGATAAAGATGAAGTGCTCAAACACAGTCCAAAACCAAATATTCATCAAAAAAAGCTAACGGTATCTCTTTGGTGGTCGAGTGCTGGTATTATCCACTATAGCTTCTTGAAACTTGGTCAATCGATTACAGGGTATGTCTACTGAAACCAACTGGATGAAATGATGAGGATACTTGAGATTAAGCAGCCAAGATTGGTCAACAGAGACAGGCCAATCCTTTTGTAAGACGACACTCAACCATATGTCATACAAACAATGCAGCTCAAACTATAGAAGCTGGACTTGGAAACTCTGTCATCCACCACATTCACCAGAAGTTGCCCCAACTGAGTACCACTGGCTTTGGACCACTTCTTGAGAGGAAAAATATTTAATTCTCAACAAACTGTGGAAAACAGCTTTCATGATTTCATTGCCACTAGCTGCTTCTTTGCTGCTGGCAAAAACAAGCTACTGTTAAGATGGCAAAACTGTGTCAATAGTTTAGGTGCATACTTTGATTAATTGTACTACCTCTTGTCTGAGATATAATAAATTAACTTTTTTATTGATTTCCTTAGGATTTATTTATTTATTTATTTCATTAGCTTTTAAATTGATATTATATATAGTGGGGCTTATCAGAGAACATAAATCAACTTTCGATTCAAAATTGGACATTTCATATTTAATTGCCTAATGTTATGCTATCATGAGGTACTGTGTTCTCTGACTTGGTTTTCTTACATCCTTTGAAGGTATTTTTAGATGTTTGCAGTTGTTCAAATTGATGTTTCTGGGAAGGGGGGACACAGTCACTGGAAAGTTGTATTCCACTATCTTGCTCAACCCTCTTAGCTGCTTATGTGCATTTTTAAAATAACACCAAGATTTGAGGAAACACTGACTTTCTTATCACCAATTTTTATTACATTCCCCCAAACTGCTATGAAATACGAATCCTCTTTATTAAAATTAGGTGTACTTGAGAAACGCTTTATAAGTGATGTGTGAAATTTTGGCTTTAGAAAAAATTTTAACACATAATATAGTGCTGAGAAATATTAATGGAAAATATGGTCCCACTGTCTAGCAAAATGACAGCTAAAAAAATAAGGATGATATCATAGTAAATGTCCAACATTTTGAGTATCACTTGATTTTCCCTATAAAAATGATGTGCTTACCTTATAATTTAGATAATTTAATTAAGGAAAATAAAATATGGCATTTTTATCATGTGAGTTCCTATGAAAAACAAGTTTTGATAAGGGATTATGTTTGCCATCAAAGGCTGTAAAGTATTTAAATTATCTTCCTACACATTGTTTACAAACAACAAACAGAGAAACACATCAAAGACAAATACCCAGTGGGGCGCGGTGGCTCACTCCTGTAATCCAAGCACTCTGGGAGGCTGAGGCGGGCAGATTGTTTGAGCTCAGGAGTTCGAGATCAGCCTGAGCAAGAGTGAGACCCTGTCTCTACTAAAAAAATAGAAAGAAATTACTTGGAGAACTAAAATAAATACATAAATAAATACACACACACACACACACACACACACACACACACATATATATATATATATATAAAAGTTAGCTGGACATGGTGGCACATGTCTGTAGTCCCAGCTACTTGGGAGGCTGAGGCAGGAGGATCACTTGAGCCCAGGAGTTTGAGGTTGCTGTGAGATAGGCTGATGCCACGGCACTCTAGCCCAGGCAACACAGTGAGACTCTGCCTCAAAAAAAAAAAAAAAAAAAAAACAAAAAAGCAAAAAACCATCAAAGTTTAAAAAAAAAACTAGTTGTGATTTTGCAATTAACCCTGTATTTTAATTTTTTTTTTTTTTAAATTTTTTTTTTAAAAATATTATTTTAATTTATGGCTTAATTGGAAAATTTGTATTTTGTTTTTTTTTAAATTTGGATGGTTTTTTTTTTTTTTGTTTTTTTTTTTTTTTTTTTTTTGAGGCAGAGTCTCA
>CAUYSK010061742.1:0-12636 GCA_963575035.1 Avahi laniger | reverse complement strand
ATAAATAGAGTAGTAGCACAATTCACAATTGCAAAGGTGTGGAAACAACCCAAGGGCCCATGAATACAAGTGGATTTATAAAATGTGATCTATGTATTCCATGGAGTTCTACTCAGCCACAAAAATACAGTGGTGATCTAGCGCCTCTTGCATTATCCTGGATAGAGCTGGAACCCATTCTACTAAGTGAAGTATCACAAGAATGGAAAAACAAGCACCACATGTACTCATCATCAAATTGGTATTAACTAGCTTAACTGACCAGTGCTTAAGTGCACATATAGTAATAACATTCATCAGGTGTCTGGCAGGCGGGAGGGGAAAGGAGGGGATAGGTATATTCACACATAATGGGTGCAGTGCACACCATCTGGTGAGTGGGCATGCTTGAAGCTCTGACTCGGGTGGGGCAAAGGCAATATATGTAACCTAAACATTTGTACCCCCGTAATATGCTGAAATAATAATAATTAAAAGAAATAGAGTAATCAAAAAATAAAATGTGTAAATTAAATAAACAAAAATAAATGAATAAATTATTTAATGAGTGACTGACAAAATGGCCAAAGCTACTAAAGTTTCTGGTTAATAGTCACTTGGGATTTTCTTGCCCAGGCTATCATATTTCCTCCAATGCCATAAAATCAGTGGCTGGAGTAAGTTGACCGGTGTTTAACTGATATAATCTAATTGTCTTTGTGTGAGTGCATTACTATACACACACATACACACACACACACAAGAAATAATGAAGATTGTCAGTGCTGAATTCTATGTAACATCAGAAAAATATGAAAATGTATCATATCTAGAGAGTGGAAAACTCTGAAGCAGTATTGTTTTTTGATGTATTACACCTAGATATTATAAACATGGTGGATATAGATTTATGACTTGAATTCTAGTTGTGATATTGGCCCTCAGTTCTGCTTGCTCCTCTCTGAGGATATTTCATTCATTTTTGACTCTAAAGCTGGTATGGAGATAGAGAGAGAGAGAGAGAGAAAGAGAGAGAAAGAGGGAGGGAGGAGGGAGAGAGAGACATTTAAATAGAAATGTCACAAAATTCTTTCATAACTTGTAACGCATTCAAAAAGAAATTTTCACTAGTTTGTGTGAATACTGAAAGTTCTTATTCAGATGTATTGAATTTCATGGTCAAAGAAATGAAACATTATGTGGCAAACTTTGAAACCATAGAACACTGTTCACAACTTACCTGTTATAACAAATGGAACAATTTGTGTTGGAACTTTGAGTTTCCATTTAATCTAGTCTTTGCCATAAAAAAGCCTTGTAATGTATAAAATAATTTTTATAAAGTTACTGTTTAATACTCACTTACTGGAAACAATTCTTGTTGCTAATGTTTTTAAGTGCTATTTTTAATTTATACTTAAATATTTAATTCTCTATTATAATTTCTCCTTTACTTTTTTAAATAACTATGAAAAAATAATTTTAATCCTTCAGTGAAACAAATATACATATATATATTACAGAGGTTCTTTGTATATCCTGTATTTGTTAGAGTATAATAGACTTCACTATGTGATATCCAAGCTAATAAAGAATATATGCATTAAGCTATTAAAATATAAACTCATCCTTCATTCAAAGGTAATCAAGGGAGGTCATTTAGGTGAAATTCTATTTTTTATCATTGTGAGAACGTAATTAATTTTCTTGACTCTATCCTCTAAGAAGATAAATAGCCTTTAAATATAGATACATATATTTTCAAATTAAAGGTATTTTATTCATGCATGTATATATGCATATAAATAGTACAGTCTCTTTCAATGTCATTCGTGGATGCATTAATCAAGTTCTTTTTGTACTACAGAGCACTGCAAGGCAATAAGTCTATAGTATCTCTTATCAAGGCAAAGCTTTGCTTATGTACATTTGAATGAAAGGCTTGTTCTCTGCTTAGGATTCTTCTGTTCGAAATATAGCATAATAGAGTAAATTTTAGACTAGTTTAAAAACTGAAATCTTTGTATGAAGATTATGACACATTAGTAATTAAAATTTGTTATATATGGCTTTCTACTCAAATGAACATAATATTTCACAGATTCTAAACGTTACATACAGAGATAGACTCTCTTGCTTAAGTACAATGTTACAAAGTTAAACACAATAATCTAGGACTGGCAAATAAACTGACATATGAGCCACCAACTCTCCCTCCTGTCCTAATGGTGGCTATTGATCATTAATTGCAATATCTCTCCAGCATAAATTAATGTGCTACCTCTCATTCCTCATCCATACTCTAGTCAAGATAGTCATTACTAGTTGGTTGGAACTGGCCTATAGAAGAAATCAACCTACTTGCTGTCATGGAGTGATCTACAGTAAAAAATGTGGTCACTTTATTGCTAGATTAAAGAGAATGGAATAATGTAGGAATAGATGACCTACAGAATAGCATAAGTGAAATGTCACTGTCTCTTGAACTAGAGGGATTATAGAAAGAGGTGGTATTACTACAACCCAGAGCTATGCAGAGAGGGGGCTGTCTGAAGTTAAGTGAAGCCATGGAATAGTTTCAACCAATTTTGGAGAAAGCATTCCATGCTAATACCACCCTCATATCTGACAAGAGAGATAGTTAGATGGTTTTGATATTCATCTTATATCCAAAATGATGTAAAATGATGAATTGCCGTTTTATAAATTATTTTATTGTAAAACTCATATGTAAATAAAATGTTATAGAACAATACTCTAATTTACTTTCGAGCAAATATATTTGTCAGATAGTTGAACATTCACCATCTAGGAATTAGTTTCAACAAAATTCATCAAAAGAAACAATTCATTACAAATTTAATTTTAACATTGCTTGCCATAGTGTCATGAAGGTAGCACTAAATTAAGCATGGAAAATAAATCCCCAAGTCTTACCCTTTAACCATAGAATCTCCAACTTGCTCAAGACCTTGTACTGTTTACATGTGATAGTATTTTTAAGTTTGATATTACTTTTTTATGCTTTTTCAGAATTACAAAACATATTTAATCCTAGATGAAAATATAGCATCACGTTTTTCATGATAAAACTCATTTTCTTAGTTTGTAATGTAGATTTTTGAAATCATTAATTTAGACATTTATAGTTTCACTTGTCATTAAATCTATTTGGTATTTTGACTATTGTCATGGAAGAAATGAAAGTTTGTTTAGAAGTTTGACTTATTTTATGTTCTGGAACAAATACTGCCATGTTTTCTAAGTTGTATTTGAGACTGTACTGATAAAGAGAATAAAATTATTTCAGGTTTAGGTTGAGGAGACACTACTTTTTCCTCTAAAAGAACAGAATGCATAGTGCTTTATTTTTTCTTGCCCTTATCAGATCTTTAACAGAGGTATTCCCAATTTCAGGGTTCAAAGAGCTTAAAAGGATTCCTTACTTTAGATAATTACTTCTGCCAATAAATTTTGCCCACTAATTTCCTTTGGGACTGAACTTGTTCTCTTGTCATTCATATATACCTGGAGAGTAGCTTTGTCATGTGTCTTCTGACAATCATTTCAGTTGTTACTTCTGATGGAAAATAAGATACTATTTTTCCTAAGCTACTAAATTGCTCAAATTTCTCTCACGAGAAACTTCACATTTTAATGCAATTAAAAATTGTACTCACCATCAAATTTGTATTAACTGAGAAACATATAAGTGCACATATAAGAATAACATCTATTGGATGTCGGGCAGGGGGGAGGGGGAGGGGGAGGAGGGGACGGGTATATGCATACACAAAGAGTGCAATGCGCACCATCCGAGGGATGGACACGCTTGAGACTTGGACTTGGGGGGGGAGGGGGAGGCAAGGGTAACATACATAACCTAAATATCTGTACCCCCATAATATGCTGAAACAAAAAACAATTCTCAATATTTACTTGTCTTATAAATTACTACATTAACCTTTGTTGTGCATTGAAGTTTCTGATCAATTCTTTTCCAACAACAGTGTACCTTTTTATCCCCAGAGACAACAACTTTTTTTTCTACAAATCTTCCCTCTCTCTTCTTTTCTTGGTGTCATTTCTGGAATATCTCAAAGTTTGGATTGTTTCTCTGTGTATATGCAAAGAATATTTGTTTGTGTTTACAAAAGCAACTTGGAAATAAGAACAGATAGTAGTTCCTGTGCTAACAAATGATACATCAGTCCCTGCCTAGGGCATGTTATTTTTTTATTTTCTCTACTTTCCCTACTTTTAACCTTGAGTAGAAAAAATACCTCTAGGTTTGGGAATGATGTGTATACTTCACAATTTTATTTTATGTTCTTGCCACATTAAGCTGGTGAAGGTGTGAAAGATAAAATATTGAAAATACTTCAGAAGCATTTCATAATAAAAACACCACACAATGGTAAACAATATACAGGATTTGGTTCACTTCTGTTAAACAGTAAAGTCATTCCATACTACATTGAGCTCTTTTTTTGTTGTTCTTTTGGTTTCTATTATAGAGTCTTGTAAATTTGAGCAATTTCAAATTGGAATTCCTTTCTTGAATTTTCCCTTTTCTTTCTTTTTTTTTCCTACAAAAACTGAATTTTGCTCACCTGAACAACATAAAGGAAAAGTATTGATATCCCGAAAAAATTAAGGCATACCATTCTTTTTATTTTCCCAATGAGATTCAGTTTTAGTGAGCAACTGAATAGATGCCCCATTCACTATAATAATTTTTTAAAGTAATTTGTCTTTAGCAGCAAAATTGTGTTATTCAAACACAATCTTATTTAAAAGTTTAACATAGAAAATGCTCATTTTCTGGTTGAAAATCATGAAGGTAATGCAAATTAAAACAACTACGAACTATCCTTGCACACCTATTAAAATGATGGAAATCCAGAACTACTTCACCAAATGCTGGTGACGATGTGGAGAAACAGGAACTCTCATTCTTTGCTGGTGGGAATGCAAAATGGCACATCCACTTAGGAGAAGAGTTTGCCAGTCTCTTGAAAAACTAAATGTACATTTATCATATGTTTCAGTAACACACTCCTCAGTAAAACTTATGTTCACACAAAAGCCTCCACATGGATGTTTATGTCAGATCTATTCATTATTGCCAAAACTCGGAAGCAACCAAAATTTCCTTCAGTAGGTGAATGAATAAATAAACTATGTAACATCCAGACAGTGGAATATTATTTAGTGCTAAAAGGAAATGAGCTATCAAGCCATGAAAAAAAATGGAGGAACTTTAAATACATATTAAAAAGTGAAAGATGCCAATCTGAACAAGCTTCATGCTGCACGATGCCAACTATATGACATTCTGGAAAAGAAAAAATGATGGAGACAGTAAAAAGACCAACGGTTGCTAGGGGTTGGGAGAGGGAGAGATGAAAAGCTGGAACACATAGTATTTTTGTGGCAGGGAAACTACTCTGTACAGTACAACAGTGGCAGATATATTTCATTATACATATGTCAAAACACATAGATTATACAACACTAAGAGGGAACTTTATTGTAAACTATGGTTAATAATAATATGTCAGTGTAGTTTCATTAATTGTAACAAATATACTACTGTGCCCAGGACGCTTATGGCGAGGAAGGCTGTGCATGTGGAGATAGGGATACATGGAAACTCTGTCTACTTTCCACACACTTTTTCTTTGAACCTGTAACTCTTCTATAAATAAAACTTATTAGTTAAAAAATGTATGTTCTATGTCAGGATATAGCATTAATTCTTTGCCAATGGTCTTTTTTTTTTTTTCCTTTTTCTCTCTCAAAAGGGTCAAATACACAAAACAGCCTTCGGGTTTTGTGTAAACATGTTGGAATGTAGCCAAGAACTGCAATCATGGTTGTTTTCTACTCTCTCAGATCAAGCAAAGCATCCATTAATGAAGGGTAACTAAACAGTATTAGTCCTGCTGGTTTGAGTCTATACTTGCTATTGTTGTGAGGCGACTCCCCCTCATGTTTCTACATGTCTTACATCTTTTTATATCACATTTTCTTTTCAAACTCAACAATATTTTCATAGCAAATAGCCTCGGTAGCTAGACATAGTGTCTCTCTCCAGGAAACTTTGTTTCCTGAATAGTATTGTAAAGACAATGGGTCCCACTGGAACAAGTTTTGAGCAGGAATAATAGAAGCACCTTTACACAATTCATGTTTCCTAAGTTCAGAGTTCCTCAGCTGTGATATAGACCTCTGTGTGCACAGCCCTCATACAGGCTCAGGCTGCATTGCCTTCAGGGACTTGGGGGAAAGCGGAACTGATACAAACATGAAGTTCATGAGTCTTGCTGTTACATGAATAATACTCTGTCTAAATGCATTTGGGCTTATTGTTGCTTTACTCAGTTAAATTTCTCGGAGTGGAAAGCTGATCTAGCAGTTGTTTGCTGATTAACAACCATAACTTAACATCCCTCTTATTCTCATTGCCCAACATAAACACACACACACACATACACACCACATTCATTGCAAAACAGCATATTTTCCTTAAAATGCTAACACTATTTAGAAACTAAATCAATTATTTATGTCTGTATAATATTATATAATAATACTATTGTACAATCGTATACTAAAACTATTTTGTTCATTTAATTCTCTTTATGAATTAGAGATGGCAATTGATACTCTTATTTTATGGTTATTAACCCTGAAAATAAAATTTTTGAAATCCATTTATTTATTCACATTCTCTACTTATTTATCAAATCATTATTGAGTTGCATGTGTAACCTGAAGATAACAAAGATGAGTATTTTATACCTCTACTTCTGAACTGGCTTGTAATATAGAATAGATGAATAATACTTTGCCTAAATGCATTTTAGAAAATTTCCAAATTTTAATAAGTAGGGAAATCAACTACTCTCTTGTACATTGTATGTGATCAATAAATGCTAGTGCTGCTGCTGATGATGCAAAACTAATGATGATTACATTATCTGGGCTACAATATAGAGAAACAAAGGTGAATACCATGACGGCATAATAACTAGAGCCTAATGGAAATGGGGTCAATTAACTTACTTGGAAAAAATGGTTATAACTTGAATCTCAAAGACTAATGAAAATTACAATGTCAATGTATAGTTTTAAAACATACTAAGTATTGCATAAAATATTTTATTGTCTTCTTTCATTTTCTTAATTTTCATGGCTTAGATAATTCAACTAAAATTTTCTTCTATTTTTATTAAATGAGAAACAATTTTTCTCAATACTTATCCTTTTAAACTGCTTCTGAGTAAGTCATCATGTGTCATAAACATTTTCAGAATCAGAAATATTTCCAAGATTTAGTTCAGCTTTATTGCTTATATTAGACATGCTATGACCCACATTTCACCTTTTACTTCGTTTTTCTATTTTGCTACCTCAGTGCTGACCAAAAATATTAATTCCTTTGCTAGGTGCTTTTATAGTGAAAAGCTAGAAGATAATGTAGTTGATAAATACAGAAGAAAGTCACAAAAACTTAAAACATGTCCATTTGACAAATGTTTACCTTTGAAGAGGGATGTTTGATCTACTTCATGTATTAAGTATCAGAGAACATTATTATATGCAAAGAAACCTGTTTTTAATTTTTAAATGCAGTCATATTGACATCAGTTGACAGTCATGTCAAGTGTAATTGTTTGAAGTCCTGCCAAATATTAATAATATGTATCTCAATCTATTTAATCTGTGACTGTTGAACAGCTTCTCAGTATGTTTTTCATAATGAATTGATAAGAGCTATTTTCCATTACATTATATACTTGACAGATATTAAGATTAATGGAATCAACTATCTCAATTTCAACAATAGAAAGTGTCAATAATAATAAGAATTACAAACCTAGTCACAAATAGAACACCGTATACTTTTAATCTATTTTTATTGAAGTTGTATTTTTGGGAGAAATATTAATATACTGAAAATAACCAAAAACAATTATGTCTATAGGTGCCTCAAAATTTGAGAAAAAATATATATCATAATAATAATTATTACTGTATCCATTATTTATTGACTATTAATAAATGGTCATATTATTTTATTATTTCATAATATTCTCCCCCCACAGACACCTGCATCACAATACCTGTGGGATAAAATTCATAAACTGCTTATCTTGCCACATAAGGCCTTCTAGATCTAATCACCAACATATACAACCAATTTTGTTTTTGCCTAATTAGTAGTAAGGGACCTGTGCTTCACACTGATTTGTTCCTGAACAAACCAGTCTTATTAATTCCCACATATTGTTTTTCCAAACATCCACCCACTCCATACTGCTTAGAATATTCTTTATTTCTCTTACACAGTAAATCCTACCTGTCATTCAACTATGTGTTAGGACCATTTTTGGACTTAGTTGACAAAAATTTCAACCCTTTTGAAAATCAGAAGGAGAGAGTCCAAGATCTCGATGTCAGGGCTTCAAAATCATAATGTTTTATTCACCTCATCTCTTAATCCTCTGTTGCCTTTGAAAAATCAAGTTGCCACATTATATGTTTCCTCATAGGGAAAGCCAAGTGGCAAGGAAATGTGGGCAATCTCCAGTTACCAGCCAGCAAAGAACGGAGGCCCTCAATCTGGACACCTGCAGGCACTGAATGCTGCCAACCAAAATGTGAGCTGGGAAAAGATCCTTCTCCAGTAGAGCTTCTGAGACGCTCCTAGTCCTGGGTGAAGTCTTGATTCCCATCCCAGAGAGAACCCAGCTAAGCCATGCCTAGACTCTGGACCCATAGAGACTGTGAGCTAATGAACTGCAAAATAAATTTAAGCAACTAAATTTGTGGTAGTACTGCTGCTGACCAGTTGATAACTACTACACATACATGGTAATTCTGATAGCAGATGACTATATCTTTTATAATTATTTCAGAACTGGAAAAGGAAGCAGCATTTAAGTTTGAGTACTCATTGGGCCCACTGTAGATGGAGTAGAGCTAAAAGTCTATCTTGATTTCTTGGAAATAGATTTGATTTCCTGACCTCCATAAATCTCTACTCTGAATGTTGGAGCACAGCAATGTGGGTTTCCAAGAATTCATGTCAATTGGGAGCCAGAGTCATCCAATAATGTCCAAAACCTGATGCGTACTTGCCCTGGAAAATATCCAAAGGTGCCTCTAAGTAAGGTTATGAAAAAGATTAAAATTATAATTTGTGGCAGTAGAGCAGGGTCCTTCATCAAGGGGACCAACCTTACATTTTATTCAATAGGTTATGGGTGGGTAAGCTGGCTCAAGCCTGGGAATTTGTTGAGGGACTGTGACCAGCTGTTCTGGGAATTCAAGTCAAACTCCATTCACTGGACATAGAAATTTTCTGCTTATACAGATAAAGTAAGAATTTATTAGTCTGCTCATTATTTTACAACTAGAGACACCATGATCAACCAGCCAATGCCACATGTCTCTGTGAGTCAGACTATTCTGATTGCTATGTTGGTTCTGCTGTTCATTATGCAATCATGCCCACCATGCCTTGCCTTTGGCAATTAAGTTCCTTCATTTAGCCCCGACTACTCCAAAGTTCCATAATCCCCTTTATGTTTAGATATCTAAGTTAGATGGTAGAGGTGTCTCTTGTAATTTCGGACCTACATAGAGGATGCACCATAGAGTCCTTGAAGAATGCTGGGACTCCCATCACAAATGTATTTTTCCCAGCTAAGATGAAAGATGCGCTCCCTGGCTCCTGCTAGGTGAGTAAACAAATCTTACATGATAAATTCTCTGTAACATTCCGATCTCTCCTAAGCCTTAGGATATCATGCTCTATGCTATACCAAAGCTGTATGCTATCTATTGTTGTGTAATAATATTACCACAAATTTAGCAGACCAAAATAGCACTCATTTATTATCTCACAGTCTCTGTGGGTCAAGAGTCTGAGTGTGGCTTAGCTTGTTCCTCTGCAAAGCTGTAATCGAAGTATTGAATGGAGATAGGATCTCAACTGGGGCTCAACCAGAGAAAAGTCCACTTCCCAGCTCTTGTGGTTTTTTAAACAGATAATGACCATTATCCCAATTCATTTCATTTTCATTGATTCTTTGGCTTGACATCTTGGCGCTCTTCCCCCTTATTACTGAGATTTCTCTCTTGGCATTTAGACTTCACCCTGTTGTTCAAAGTCGTTTATTCCTGTGTTCTTCATAGTCATTCTTTTTTTCTGGCAACCATCCTTAAATACCACCCTTAGCTTCTGAAGTTTTGATATTCTATGGAAGATCTTTGTAAAAGTGAGACTCTTTATGTGAAACGATAAAAACACAAATCAAACTACCCAAAATCAAAATGGATACTAATTCACCAATGAAACTAGAAATATTAGGAACTGGTCTTAAGCAGGGCAGATTCCCATAACAAGAAGTAGGTTGTTACCTATACTTCTGGCCGACCTGCTGTACATCAGGAGTTTCCATGACGCCCTCTTTGGGTTCCATTAATTTGCTAGAATGAATCATAAAACTCTAGGAAACACTTATGTTTACCAGTTTATAATAAAGTATATTACAGATGATATTAATACAGATGAATAGCCAGATGGAAGAGATGCACAGGGCAAGGTGTGTAGGAAGGGAGGTGGAGCTTCAGTGCCCTTCAGGCATCTCCACTTGTTCAACAATCTGAAAGCTCTCTGAACCCCATAGTTCAGGAATTTTTATGAAGTCTTCACCACCTACACATGATCCATTATTAACTCCATTTCCAGCCCCTCTCCCCTCTGCAGAGAATGGGAGGTGGGCTTGAAAACTCCAAGTTTACATCTATAGCTTGATCTTTTCGGTGACCAATCCCCATCTAGGAACCCACTAAGAGTCACTTTATCAGAAAAAAAAGATGATGCTACTAAAACTTGGTAACATTTACACAAATATATGTGTGTCTGTGTGTGTTTACATCTATAAGTATAATTATATATTCTCCTGATCCTGCACCAGCAGAATCTGTAGCTATTGGCCTATGGGGACAAAGAAAAGAGATGGAATACGGAGTATGACAATGAGCTATAATCATGTCATCATTTTAACAGTGAGGCTGTTTCAATTTCAGCTGCTGTGGCATTATATTATCTTTATATATTTCTAATATTTGGTATAATATTAGAAATATATATATTAGAAATATATATTGAATTGTCAAAAGAATTGTCCCAAATCTTCATCAATGAAGAAGATTTAAGGCATTCTATTTTTGCATGAGAAATGTAGTAGTTCTTACTCGCTCTTGTATCCAGGTTATGTCATTTCTATTGACCGCCAAAACAATATAGTCTGGGAGAATCCTGATCACTATGACACTGTACAGAGCAGGAGGTGGGTTCAGCGAATTGAGGACATCTGGTTAATTAGATAGTGAAGAGGAGGAGTTAAATATACTGCAATGCCCTAGGAAGGCACTTGCATACCAGAATATGGAACATTAAATCCCAGAAAGATAGAGAGGTTTTTCATGTCAATAACTTCTTTAATAGTTTTCTGGTCTGGGGAAATCTTCGATAACACCTCTAAGATAAAGCACCAGTTGTAGCACCATAGATTTCCTAACACTAAGAAGTATGCACAGTGCTCATGGTATATAGCTGTTGTCCCCAACCTCCAGGACCTCCGTGCCTGTTAGGAATCAGGCTGCACAGCAGGATGTGAGCAGTGGGCAAGCAAGCTTCATCTGTATTTACAGCCACTCCCAATCACTTGCATTACCTCCTGAGCTCTGCCTTCTGTCAGATCAGTCACTGTCTCCCATCACCCCCAGATGGGACTGACTGTCTAGTTTCAGGAAAACAAGCTCAGGGCTTCCACTGACTCTGCATTATGGTGAGTTGTATAATTATTTCATTATACATTGCAAAGTAATAATAATAGAAATAAAGTGCACAATAAACGTAATGCATTTGAATCATCTCGAAACCATCCCCCAGCCCCAATCCCTCCGTCCATGGAAAAATTGTCTTCCATGAAACCTGTCCCTGGTGCCAAAAAATGTTGGGAACCGCAAGTATAGAGATATTATGGATACATCATAGACTGCTATTGGGAACATTTCTTTGATAATTTATTAGGTGACTCAGAAGACTCAGAACTTTTGTGTGAGAACCAGAATAAGAAAGGGCTCTGCAGGGCCAGGCTGAACTACAAGTGGACTCTATCGGTGCTGTATGACTACAAAAGACTCATTTAGTCTAGAGTAACCTGTAGTGAATAAAAATGCTGCGTGGAGGCTTTAACAAGCCCTCATGTGGAAATTGCTGCACAAACTCATGGGGGATCTGTTGCAAATCCGTATCTTCTGCAGCTGAGAACTACTTGCCATTAGATAATGAAATGCTCACATTTAAATATTCAACCACACACATAGATGTACATAGGCACATTTTGACACTTGAAATATTAGCTTCTAGTTTACAGTCCCACCAGCAGTGTATGAGTGTTCCTATCTCTCTGAATCCAAGCCAACATTTACTGTTTTGGGACTTTTTGATAAAGGCCATTCTCACTGGAGATAAGTGATATCTCATTGTGGTTTTGATTTGCATTTCCCTGATGATTAGAGATGTTGAGCACTTTTTCATGTTTCTTGGCCATTATTTTGTCTTCTTTTGAA
>CAUYSK010061741.1:0-19531 GCA_963575035.1 Avahi laniger | reverse complement strand
GATCCAGAAAAATGCAGTGATTTGTCCAAGTCCTCACAGCCAGCTTGTGCCAGCGCTGGAACTAGGTCCAGCAGGTCCAGCCCGGTTTGTTAAGAATAGAGCCAAAACTTGGCCAGGCGCGGTGGCTCACGCCTGTAATCCTAGCTCTCTGGGAGGCCGAAGTGGGCAGATTGTTTGAACTCAGGAGTTCGAAACCAGCCTGAGCAAGAGCGAGACCCCATCTCTACTAAAATTAGAAAGAAATCAATTGGACAACTAAAAATATATAGAAAAAGTTAGCCGGGCATGGTGGCGCATGCCTCTAGTGCCAGCTACTTGGGAGGCTGAGGCAGGAGGATCACTTGAGCCCAGGAGTTTGAGGTTGCTGTGAGCTAGGATGACGCCACCGCACTCTAGCCCAGGCAGCACAGTGAGACTCTGTCTCAAAAAAAAAAAAAAAAAAAAAGGAGGCTGAAGTGAGATAATGCACATGAAGGAGAAGTTTTGTAGAAATGTGAGGTGGGGGGATGGGGGTTTGCAGGAGGAGGTAAGTGCTTGGAGCGACAAGCAGGTTTCCTGCGCCTTCTGACATCTCTTTCCCTTTTTTGCTGCTGTAAGTTTTCCTTGGGCAGCAAGATCAATGTGAAGGTGGGAGGAAACAGCAAAGGAACCTTAAAGGTGAGGGCCCAGGGGAGGGGCGGGCTGGGGCAGAGGAGGGAGGGGAGGACTGAATAGATCTGTGGTTTCCCACCACAGGAGAGTGGCCCAGGCAAGGAGGAGGCACCTCAGGGCTGGTATTCCATGCTTCTGTCCCGGGCGCTTCTCTTGCTCTGTTCTCTATCTCTGGGCACCTTTACCCGCTCAGTGGGGATGGCCCCGTGTCCTGCTCCTCAGCGCAGGCCTCCTCCCTGACCCAGGGGCTCCACATGTCCCACGGCACCTGAGACACGGTGTATCCCACACGCTTCTTCCTCCTGTGTCCCTCGGTTGGGTGATGGGAGCCCCTTCCACGCAGGAGCCGACAACCACTCTAGAGGCTGTCTTAGGGGCCCCTCTCCTGAGCCCTTCCTTGTAGCCCCAGTAACTCCCCCGCTGCTCCCCGACTGCCTGGGGCCCCCATCACTTGTGTCCTGGATTCTGTGCTGAGACACTTGGAACTTCTCCAGACCTCACCTGTCTCAGCCATTGTCCAAACGGCAGTGAGACTGACCTTCCGAAAACACCAGTGAGATCAGCCTTGGAGAGAAGCCAGACTCCCCCATCACATCATGGCTCATGTGGTTGGGCCCCTGCCACCGCCCCGGCAGACAGACACACTCATCTACACAGCTCTATTGGCCTTGCACGTCCTTCTCCTGCCTCCTGTCCCACGGGACAAGCTCTTTCTCCTCCTTCAAGCTTCGGCCAGAAGCCTTTCCTGAACCTTCCTTTCCAGCCTGCCCCATGCATGTCTGGCCTCCCAGGAGAGGGCCCTGCTCCTTCTCCTCTCTGTCTCACTGTCTCACCCAACACCTGTGGCGTATCTGGTGCCCACTCGTGTGTGGACTGTCCAATGAGGGGACGAGAAGGGGCTGAAGGCTTCAATCCCTTAGCTCAGGGAGATGCCCGCAGGTGTGGCACTGGAAAGAGGTCTGTGTCTCCAGATGTCCTGTGTCCTCTCCCTGCCCCTTCCTGAGCCAGATTCTTCGTACCTACAATGTCCTGGACATGAAGAACACAACCTGTCAGGACCTTCAGATTGAAGTGACAGTCAAGGGCCACGTTGAGTACATGAGTGAGTGTTGGGGCCGAGAGGCCTCGGGGCCTGGCAGGGGCTGGCACAGGCAGCCGAGCCAGCATCCTGGCCCCTCCTCACAATGCTCCCTGTGTAGTGGAAGCAAACGAAGACTACGAGGACTATGAGTATGACGAGCATCTGGCCAGGGATGACCCAGGTGCCCACGTGCAGCCTGTGACGCCTCTGCAGCTGTTTGAGGGCCGGAGGGACCGCCGCAGGCGGGAAGCGCCCAAGGTGGTGGAGGAGCAGGAGCCCAGAGTGCAGTACACCGTGTGCATCTGGTGGGCACGCGCAGGACGGTGGCGCTGAGGCTGGGGCTGGGCGTCTCAGCCTGCAGCCGAACCTGACGACAGGCCACGTCTCTCCACAGGCGGAATGGGAAAGTGGGGCTGTCTGGCATGGCCATTGCGGACATCACCCTCCTGAGTGGATTCCATGCCCTGCAAGCTGACCTGGAAAAGGTGTGGCCAATTGCCCAGAGCAGCCCCATCCTCCCTAGGGGCTGATCCCTGTCATGTGCAGGGCCCAGGGCCACCAACCTGTGACTGTCTCCTCTTCCCCACAGCTGACCTCCCTCTCTGACCGATATGTGAGTCACTTTGAGACCGAGGGTCCCCACGTCCTGCTCTACTTTGACTCGGTGAGTGGGGAGGGGCGATGCGCGCAGGGGATTGGTGGCACCCAGTTTGCTGAGCGAGTGTTGTGAAGTTTCTCAGGAGACAGCTGTGTCAGCGGCCAGTGCTCTTAAGAACGTGTGACATGAGCAGGAGGACATGACAAGAGTGTGAGCCACATGAGCTACAGTACAGTAAGGGGCAGACCTGCAGGAGGCCCCTGCTGCAAGCGCAGGCGGGCTCCGAGTGCCAGTCGGCAGGGAAGGGACCCCAGGGCTTGAGAGGGGAGCCTTCCGTAAAGCAGGTTTTGTTCAACTTGAGGGGCTGCCCCTGTTTTTCTGTTGAGCATCCTAGTTTTTTAAAATATTAAAGTGTATTTTCCTTTACAGAGTAATGGTGACCATAGATGACAGTTGGATTGTCTTTTCGTGCCCTTGCTTGGCTAAAACAGTTATCAACCCTGATGGCCCTCAAAAAATTTATTGAGGCTGGGCGCAGTGGCTCATGCCTGTAATCCTAGCTCTCTGGGAGGCCAAGGTGGGCGGATTGTTTGAGCTCAGGAGTTCGAAACCAGCCTGAGCAAGAGCGAGACCCCATCTCTACTAAAATTAGAAAGAAATTAATTGGACAACTAAAACTATATAGAAAAAATTAGCCGGGCATGGTGGTGCATGCCTGTAATCCCAGCTACTTGGGAGGCTGAGGAAGGAGGATCGCTTGAGCCCGGGAGTTTGAGGTTGATGTGAGCTAGGATGAGGCCACGGCACTCTAGCCCAGGCAAGAGAGTGAGATTCTGTCTCAAAAAAAAAAAAAAAATTATTGAATATTAACTGTAACCTCTGGGAGAACACGTGAGAGAGGCATGGTGGCCAGCATTAGCCAGGCGTTTGTGGTCAGGAAGACGCCTCTGCCCAGGGCCTGCAGAGGGACAGCCCCCATCAGCTAGAGACGCCAGGCAGAGGAGTCTGGGTTGACACATGACGGAGGCTGTGGAGCTAGGAAGATTTCTGGGCAGGGAGCTGACAGTGCACTCGCCCAGCTTCTGAGAGACCCTGGCAGGGCGCTGGGCTGGACTGGGCCTGTGTGGCTGTGAGATGGGAGTCAGGCCTAGGACCTGAGTGCAAAGGTCACGGGAGCTGATGGAACCTGCTGTTAGGTCATGGCAAATAAAGGGGGACCCGATGGTATCCATGACAAAGACAAGGCTGTCTTTGGGTGAGTGGGTTTGGGGGGCAGCAGAGTGTTTTGGAGAACTTGGAAGCCCTGCCAAAATCCTAATGCAAGGATGGGGCTGAAAGCTCAGTTTGGGAACCGTCAGCCTGGATGGGTGTGGTGGGAGCCAGGGAGTGCTTGAGACCCCACAGGGAGTGCAGACGAAGGGAAGGGAGAAGGGAATGTGAGCAATACCAGGTCAGAGCTGGGGCAGCCCAGAAGCTAGCCCTCAGCTTAGGGAAGTTTCACAGAGAGCGTGTTCGTGATGCAAGACTCTGCAGAGGAACTGGGCAGTGAAGGCTGGGACAAGGTCACCATCTGGGCAGTGAGGTCATCAGAGACCTTGGGTAGCAGCTTTTAGAGTTCTATCAATAGGAAGGTAACAGAATGTGAAGGCACAGGCGGTAAGATCAATGAGACCCAACAGAAGCAGGCCAAGGAAATCAGTGCAGCAGCGGGCAGGCCCGGGGAGTGGGTCTTATCTCTCCTCCCCACCCTGTCCCAGGTCCCCACCTCCCGGGAGTGCGTAGGCTTTGGAGCTGTGCAGGAGGTGGCCGTGGGGCTGGTGCAGCCGGCCAGCGCGGCCCTGTATGACTACTACAACCCCGGTGAGCACTCTGGCATTCAGGGGACGTTTGGGTTAGGTGCCCTCCTGCGGGACATCAGGAACTGGGGCAGTGAAGGGTGGCTGGGAGCCCTGGGGCTCCATGGGACTGAGGAGGCAGAGAGGAGCAGCATGCACCTTAACTCCTCTCTGTTCTTCCCCAGAGCACAGATGTTCCGTGTTTTATGGGGCACCAAGTAAGAGCAAACTCCTGTCTACCTTGTGCTCCGCTGACATCTGCCAGTGTGCTGAGGGTGAGACTGGGGCCTGGGGTAGAGTGGGAAGACGGGACGGGTGGGGCCTATGCGCTATCTTACCTGGGCCCCCAACTTCAGGGAAGTGCCCTCGCCAGCGTCGCACCCTGGAGCGGGGGCTGCAGGAGGAGGATGGTTACAGGATGAAGTTTGCCTGCTACTACCCCCGCGTGGAGTTCGGTCAGTACCCGCCCTCGGGACCAGCTGTTTTGGTCTCCCCAGGTTTGCCTGTTCCTCTCAGGCCACAGGCAGCCTGACACCGCCTTCCAGCCTTCTCAGCCTCTGGGCCTCTCAACCTTCCCCTCTTCTCCTATCCCCTCTTAGGCTTCCAGGTTAAGGTTCTCCGAGAAGACAGCAGAGCTGCCTTCCGCCTCTTTGAGACCAAGATCACCCAAGTCCTGCACTTCAGTATGAAGGGAACCGGAGAGGGGCGTGGCTGGGGGCAGACAGGGAGGCCGAGGTCTGGGTTTGGGGCCTGACCACTTGGAACTGTGAAAATTCAGACAAGTCTGAGCGCAGATCCCCTCAGCCTCTCAAACACCCTAGGCCTGCCCATAAATAGGGACGCAGTAGCGCCTCTTGTAGGGGTGGCGAAGGTTAAATGAGAGAGTTGCGCAGAGTCCTGGCCCTGTGCCATCGTGCACCGCCTCCCCCTGACGACTCTGGTGCACGTTATCTCCTCAGCCAAGGATGTCAAGGCCACTGCTGATCAGACCCGCAACTTCCTGGTGCGAGCCTCTTGCCGCCTGCGCTTGGAGCCTGGGAAAGAATATCTGATCATGGGTCTGGACGGGGCTACCCATGACCTCAAGGGAGAGTGAGTGTTCTGGTCGCCTCATCACCTTCCTGAGGGAACAAATCCTGAGGGTGCCTGCGCCCCACCCCTCAGAAGCTAGGTCCTGCTGCTCTCTGCTCCACCTGCCGTCCTCCTGACCCCTGCTGATGGCCCCTTTGCCCCTGCAGCCCCCAGTACCTGCTGGACTCGAATAGCTGGATCGAGGAGATGCCCTCCGAGCGCCTGTGCCAGACCACCCGCCAGCGGGCAGCCTGTGCGCAGCTCAGAGACTTCCTCCAGGAATACCGCACTCAGGGCTGCCAGGTGTGAGGCTGCCTCCTGCCTCTCCCAGGAGGGGCCTGGTCCCCTGGACGCAGCCGTAGGACAGGTCCGAGTCATAATAAAGGCCTTTGGCAGCAGTGTCGGTGTGTGTCTCTAGGACTGAGCAGTGCCCCACTGCCCGTCCCAGGTTTGGGGGGCCAAGCCGGGTTTGCTCCCTCTTAGACCCTCAGAGCCTGGATGAGCTCGGGCTGCCCACTTCCACCTGAATGCCCTCAGTGCCCCCCTAGGAGCTAGTCCATGGACTACCCTGAGCAGAACTGTACCCAGCAGCCTGCACGCTGAGGACCAGAGTGTACACTGAGGCCTCCCTGCAGAGTGCTTCCAAGGCCCTCCATTGCCTGGCTGTCGCCAGTCACCGTGGCCTCAGGCAGGGCTTGTGCTCAGCTGACAGCTCTTCTGCCTTAGGAGCTGCCGCCCAGCCACATGTCCCCCACTCTGTCCTCACGCAACTGGCACTGAATCCTGGTCAGCTGACACTTGACCCTGTTATCGATGACATTAAGTAACTTTCCCAGAGTTGTGCGATCCTTAGGACTGGTGATGTCTTCATCCAAGTGCTGATTTTAAACAAGCCAAAAGTCTGACTTTGTTAATACACCGAGAAAGCTGTTGTTCTATTGGGATCTACCCTCACCACTGTGCCGGCCTCACTTCCCCCATTCGGTGGCACCTCTGGGGTCTGCAGGGGTGACCTAGAAATCGTCCAAAGAAGTTAACTGAGATTAGTTTTGATGGAAACCATGACAGTTCAGCAGCCTGCCATTCAATCATTCAACAGAAATTCATGTTGAGAAATGAGAGAAATTCACCTCCCTCCATGCCATGCCCTGCGCCAGGGGCCAGAACTACAGCTGTCACCTGGCTCCAGGGGCTCGCCATCGGGAGAGGTGAGGACAAGCAGTCCCCATCCTCTGTGAAAGGCATGGCGTCCGAGAGCTGCCTGGCTCTGTGGGGCCAGTCAGGGGTGGTGCCAGAAGGGCTGGGGAAGGCTTCCTGGAGGAGGTGGCATCTAACCTGGGGTTCTGAAGGCTGAGAAGGAGGCAAGAAGTAGGGGTAGATGAAGGCATTTGAGGCAGAAGGAGAATACACAAGGCCCAGAGGCCAGGGGCAGGACAGCACATTTGGGGCACTGCACCTAATTCATTGTGTTTGGAACTTGGATTTGGTAGTGGGCTGCGGGCGATGGTGTGGCCAGGTAAGTGGAGTCGACTTATGAAGGGACAGCCACAAGCACGCCAGCCTTCCAGGCCACTCTCCTTTCACACCGAGCTCTCTCTTACTCTGTGCAACTTTGAGAAGTTCTGGCCTTTCCCAGTATTTCAGAGGTTTCCCAGGGCTCATGCCCACATGGCCCTGTGGTTGCCCAGCAGATCTTTGTCCCAAAAGCTGGTCGGCATGGTGGTGACATAAACCCATTTGCCAGAGCCGGGGATTCAGTTGTAGCTGTGGCAAGACATGGTCTGGGAGGTCTACCACAAAGAAGGTGACAGCTAGCACTGCCCAACCCCAGAAATCCCAACCCTGTTTTCTCCCTCCCAGTCCCAGGTGTGGATCCGGGCCAAGCTGAGCCTCTTCCACCAGGACCTCAGCAGTGAACTCATCAATCTAGTGGGTGGCACGGCCAGGATCTTGACATGGGCTCTCCAGCAGCACATCCTGTGCTCTGGGTAAAGCTCTCAGGGGACAGAGCCCCCTCCTGGGCACTGGGTCTATTTACAGAGCCAGGGATGGGGAGCTGGGGGACAGCATGGGCCTTGGGCCCCCTCCAACCTCTGGGCAGCCCTGGCTTCTCACTGAGCCCTGCCACCTGTCTTTGGTACCTCTCCCCACGCCCCTCAACTGCCTCCTTACCCACAAAAGTGGTCCCTGATAGCCACTTGCTCCAGTGGGACCCCACCCCCTTATGGCTATGGCTTCCAAAATAGGGTTGGCCCCCTAATCCTGACCTAGCCGTGGCAATCAAGCTCCTTCCTGGGGACTTTGGAATTGATGGGGCCATGCCCACTGTCCCCAGGCTGAACTCTGGTGTGGGAGGCAGTTCTGTTCTGCCTGCGCCTGGAAGCGCAAGGAACTTGACTGCAGAGAGGATGTGAAAGCAGACGGAGAAGTGAGGAACAGAGAGAGGAGGCTGCCCATCTCCAGGGCTTTTAATGTTCCCCATCCCTGGCCTTCTAAGCCCAGTGAGTCCTCTCCCCTGCTTTCCTGTTCCTGAGTTCTGTGAAATACCCCTGTATTTGCATAAACATTCCTATTTTTACCTCAAACCAGCTCAAATTGGTCTCTTGTCCTTGCAACCAAAGAGAGGTGCCCCTACTGACTAAAGGTATAGATTCTGCAGCTGGATTGCTGGGCTGGAATCCTACGTCTGCCGTTTTCTAGCTGCGCTCTTGGGCGAGCCACTCTTGCCTCCGTTTCTTCATCCATGAAGCGGGGACGAGATCAGTGTTGCACATGGAGCACGGCTGCGAAGGGTCGAGTTAGTGCAGGCAAAGCATTAGAACAGTGTCTGCTAACATAGCAAGTGCTCCAGTCGGGAGACCATATATTTCTTGGTCTTCTGGACACTTGTGGGAGTGAAAGGGACACCATTGAGAGTTACCCTGGAACTACAGGTGTGTACTGGAAGGCCCCAGGCAAGCCAGGACATGTGGTCATGCTACCTGTCAGTTAAAAGCGAACAAACGGAAACGCTGTGCAAGTCCCTTCCTCCGCGTTTTGTTCTTCAGGCGGTCCTGGAGTGTGTGTCAGGCAGTGGCGGCCCTTCCTCTCAGAGACAAACTGCCCTCCAGCAAACCGCTCCCAGGTGGGGGGTAGAGGGGGAGGCCCAGGCAGGGGTGGGCACATCTGCCCACACGACTGATGCGGAGCCAGAAAGATGATTCCGGCTGCCAGAGAAAAGGTCAGGGTTGCATTTTCTTTCCTTCCTTCCTGATGGATGGTCCATTTTTTGAAATGTGGACTCCCCAAGGCCAATGGGACTGGTGCCATTCCAGAAATGTGTCACGCTGTGGGCGGGACGGTGGGAAGGGACCTTAGGGTGGGTGTCAAGGGAGGCCCCCCAAATAGGCTGAGCAGCAGGATGGACGACAGGGGCTCCGGAGCTATAAGCGCGTGTCGGGGCCTCGCGTGGTGTCTGGCCATGCTGCTCCTCGGGCTGCTGCTGCTGCCCCTGCTGGCCAGTGCCTGCCTACTGTGGGGCCAGTGGAAGCGCAGGAGCCTCCACCTCCCGCCTCTTGCCCCGGGCTTCCTGCACCTGCTGCGGCCCAACCTCCCCATCTATCTGCTCAGCCTGACCCAGAAATTCGGGCCTATCTACAGGCTGCGCCTCGGGCTGCAAGGTGAGTGTCTTCTCCCTCTCGGCCCCACCGTGGGAGGGCAGCAGGGTCCTCTCCCTGCTGACACCCTGCTCTGGCTGTCCCGCAGAAGTGGTGGTGCTGAACTCCAAGAGGACCATTGAGGAAGCCATGGTCAGAAAGTGGGTGGACTTTGCTGGCAGACCCCAGATGCTGTCCTGTAAGGGC
Source organism: Avahi laniger (assembly GCA_963575035.1). Lineage (NCBI taxonomy): Eukaryota > Metazoa > Chordata > Mammalia > Primates > Indriidae > Avahi > Avahi laniger. The sequence goes on along the minus strand of CAUYSK010061741.1, from coordinate 10,453 downwards.
TGAGGGCATTTCCTGGGGGAGCAGCAGGGCTGGGAGGGGCAGAAGGTGGTCAGACCCCTGGCTTCCTTGGTCCGTGTTCACCCTCCATCCCCTGCCCCTCCTGCAGACAAGCTGACGTCTCAGGGCTACCCGGACCTGTCCCTAGGGGACTACTCCCTGCTCTGGAAGGCCCACAAGAAACTCACCCGCTCAGCCCTGTTGCTGGGCATTCGCAACTCCATGGAGCCCGTGGTGGAGCGGCTGACTGAGGAGTTCCTCGAGGTGAGACTGGGCTTCCACGGCCACCTCAGGTCAGCCTCACCTCTCCCGGGAGCCCCTGCCCTGCCCGCTCAGCTCCTGCTCCTGCTCCTTCCCTACAGCGCCTGAGAGCACAGGCTGGCACCCCTGTGGCCATCCAGAAGGAATTCTCTTTCCTCACCTGCAGCATCATCTGTTACCTCATCTTCGGAGACAAGATCAAGGTCGCTCACAGCCCCTCAGGCCCACCCTCAGCCCCTCCCCGACCCTCTCCTGAACTGAAAGCATTTCTCCTTTTCTGGTAGGAGGACAACTTGTTACATACCTTTCACGGCTGTGTTCAGGAGGTGATGACAACCTGGGACCACTGGGCCACCCAAATTGTGAACCTAATTCCCTTGCTCAGGGTGAGGAGGTGGCGCCCGGGCACCCTGGGTCCTGGGAGAAGGGGTGGGTGGAGGAATGGGTTCCCAGCAGCTATGCTCTCTTGCTTCCTGCCCTAGTTCTTCCCTAATCCAAGTCTTCAGAGGCTGAAGCAGGCCATGAAGAAGAGGGACCACTTCGTAGAGAAGCAGCTGAGGTGGCACAAGGTGGGGACTGTGTGTGGACCAGGCTCCCGTCGGCCCATGGCCAATGATGCAACTGGCCCCAGCATCGCTGCGAGACAGGTTCTCCTGCCTCCCAAGCTCTGGGCCTTTTGTCATCCCACACCCCTCTCCCCAGGCCAGGCCCTCAGCCCACCCCTCCCACCCTCCGCAGGAGAGCCTGGTGGCAGGCCAGTGGAGGGACATGATAGACTACATGCTCCAAGAGGTGGCACTGCCCAGAGTGGAAGAGAGCCCTGGACAGCTCCTTGAAGGGCACGTGCACATGTCTGTGGTGGACCTTCTCATAGGTGGCACCGAGACCACGGCGACCACCCTCTCCTGGGCCGTGGCTTTCTTGCTTCACCACCCTGAGGTGTGCCCTGGGGCAGGCAAAACTCCTTCCTGGAAGCCTGGGTGGGGGGACCCAGCTTGCTTGGCTCTGGGCACTTCCCTGAGTCAGGCTGTGCTTGCTCAGAAGTGCCACCCTCTCCTAATTGGCACAAAGGCTCCACTGGATTGCTGGGGAATGGCTGGGGGCTGGGCAGCTGTGGGCTGGCTCGGGTAAGGCTCGGACCCTGGATGTCCCCACTTCCCAGATTCAGCGGCGACTACAGGAGGAGCTAGACCTCGAAGTGGGCCCCAATGCCTCTGGCTCCTGGGTCTCCTACAAGGACCGCGAGCGGCTGCCCTTGCTCAACGCCACCATTGCCGAGGTGCTGCGCCTGCGGCCCGTTGTGCCCTTGGCCTTGCCCCACCGCACCACGCAGGCCAGCAGGTGACTCCCGAGGGATGGGTGAGGAAGGCCTGAGCCCAGTGAGGTCCCGGCCAGCGCCTAACTCCACCCTCCTTCAGCATCTTCGGCTATGACATCCCTGAGGGCACAGTTGTCATCCCCAACCTCCAAGGCGCCCACCTCGACGATACAGTCTGGGAGCGGGCACACGAGTTCTGGCCGGGTACGTGGGGGGCCAGATGCCTGTGCACGGAGGTGTTGGAGGCTGGTTCTGGGGGCCACTGAATGCCCCCCGACCCCGTCTGTCCACCTGCCCACAGACCGCTTCCTGCAGCCGGGCAAGAGCCCCAGAACACTGGTATTCGGGTGCGGGGCCCGCCTGTGCCTGGGAGAGCCGCTGGCGCGCCTGGAGCTCTTTGTGGTGCTGGCCCGACTGCTGCAGGCCTTCACACTGCTGCCGCCTGCGGGCGCCCTGCCCTCCCTGCAGCCCCAGCCCTACTTCAGCGTCAACCTGGAGATTCAGCCTTTTCAGGTGCGGCTGCAGCCCCGGGGGATGGGCGGCCCTAACTTGGGCAAGTGCCAGTGACCAGGCAGAACCAGTGCCAGCCACGTGCCTCAGTTTCTCCTTTATTGCTCCCATACAAAACCCTCCCCTCCCCCCTGTAAACATGGTGCTGTGAGATCGCTGGCAGAGAAGGTTCCCTCCAGTGGCCGGGTGGTGAAGGCGGACCCTGGCTCTTCTCTCCGGCGACCCCTCAGTGCTCGACAGTCATACTGGGGCGCGAGAGAGGCGGGCACCAGCTCAGCCTCTTCCCGCTGGGGACCGAAAGCTTCTTGGTCTCAGCTTCATTTCCGTGAAGGGCACCGAGAACTCAAAGCCCTTCCAGGAGTACCAGCTCACTCCCTGGGAAAGGGATTGCCAAGCGTCAAAGCCAACGTCCTATCTGCCCCACGTTGCCCCTCTCGAAGGCGGTTCCCAGCACTCGAGCAACCTCCCTCCTCACTGCTTTCCTAACTCTCAGTCGCCAAGGACTGGGGCTTGATCCTGAGCCAACCCTTCCAGCCAATAAATCCTCTCGCGATAACTGCGAAGTCGGCATTATTATTCCACTTCACAGATGTGGAGCCTGAGGCTCCGGGCTGCTCAGTCCCATGTCCCATCACGCCACAGGGCACCCCGGCTCCGTGTGCCTCCCACCCTCACCTGGTGGTCCACTGTGCTCCCGTAGAGCCCATTGAGGTTGGCATAGTGGCAGTTCCTGTACCACCAGGCCCCTCGGTAGGAGACAGCGCAGGAGATGAGCAAGTTGTTGGGGTCTCGGTCACGGGCAGAAAAGACACTGCCGCTGTGGTAGCTCATGGAGTCCCCTGGGAAAGGCAGAGGCAGGAGTGATGAGGGCCTCCCCTCTGGCACAGCCTCCCGGCCCCTGCAGCCCGCCCTTACCCGCGGTGCCATGGTAGCCCTCCAGGTGGAGGCGGTAGTACTCAGCAGCCGAGTCCACTCGGAAGGAGTCGTACTGGGCGAACACGGCCTCGTCCCCTGCCCGCAGGTCCACACGCATAGAGTAGTCTCCCGCCTTTGTCAGGCTGTGCAGGGCCTCATTGCCTGGGGGTGGGGGTGTGCCCTCATCAGGGCCCTGCTGTCCACAGGGCCCGACCCCTCCCTAGTTCCCCAGTCCCTGTGAGGTACTGACCCAGCCAGAACTCCCCAGAGATGTTCCCAAAACCATGGGCATACTCCTCCCAGTCCCTCCAGAAGTCCGTCTGTCCGTCCATGCGGCGCTGGAACACCTGGGGAGCAGGTGGAGGCACCATCAGCCTCTGCCTCCTGGAGCAGCAGTCCCTGTCCTGCACAGACCCCCGGGCTTCCCGATGCCACCCACCAGCCAGCCGCCCCCATCAGTCTCCATGTCGCAAAACACATTCAGGGGCCGCTCGCGGTTGCCGTTGAGGAAGATGGTGGTGGTCCTTGAGGTGCTGGCCCCATTCTGCATCTCCTCCCCACAGTCCCTGGGGAAAGGGATCCGCAGTCCACCTGGGGAGAAGAGAGTGTCGGGCCAGTCCTTTATCCAAACCTTAGGTCCCTGCTGCCGCCCAGCCCCCGACCTCAGGCCCCAGCGTCCAGGTACCCGTGGTGAAGGAGGTAGACACAGGTGGCGTGAGGCTCTCGCCCCACATGGCCCGGAGCCGTGCACTGTAGCGGGTGGAGGGAAAGAGGCCAAGGAGCTGGTGAGAGGTGACCCCTCTGGGGAGCAGGATCTCCTGTGGGACAGACAAGGGGCAGGTCAGGGGAGAGGGAGATGGAGACCCACCCACTGCGAGAGCCAGAGGCAGCACCTCCTGGGATCAGCCCAGGAGGGAGTTGGTCAGCAGGGCAGGAGCTGGGCACCTGGGTCTGTGCACCGGGCGTGTCAAAGCTGAGCAGGTAGCCTGTGGGCGGGACTGGGGGCTCAGTCCAAGTGAGCAGGGCTGTGCGGGGGGTCACTTCCTTGGCCTCCAAGTCCTGGGGGGCCTCCAGCCCTGGAAGGGAAAGTGGGAAGAGGAGATGGGGATGAGGCCATCCTGGTTCCCTCCACCCTCAGCCCCCGCATCCCACAGGCGTACCCGTGGTGAAGGTAATGCTGGCCGGGGAGGTGAGGTTGGGGCCCCGATGGCCCTGCACGGTCGCTGTGTAGTTGGTGTGGAGCACCAGGCGGCGCAGGGGGTAGTCCTCCGCGCTGCCGGGGGCTGAGCCCTGCAGAGGCGGGGCTGGGAGTGCAGGTGGATGTCATTGCCTGTCCCCTACACGTCCTGCCCCCGCTCTCCCCACCCTGAACCACTGAGTCCCCTTCAGGCCTCAGCCCTGCTCACCCCCAGGGGCTGTAACCCGGACGTCATATGTGTCCACAGGATTCTGGGGGGGTTTCCAGTGCAGCAGGGCGGAATCCTCGGTCAAGTTCAGTGCACGCAGCTGGGTGGGGCCGTCAGGAACTGGGAGAAGGGCAGGGGCTCAGGTGTCCTCGCACTCTTCGACCCCTTACCTCCCCCAGCCCCACCGGCCTGCTCCCCATTCCCTCTCACCCCCACCCCTTGCCCAGGCCCCAGTCCATCTCACCCGTGGTGAGGAAGCCTGTGAGAGGCTCACTCTCCTCAAAGCCGCGGACTGAGACCACAGTCACCTCGTAGCGAGCACCTGGGATCAGCCCCTGGAGAGTCTGGGTCCGGGCCCGGCCATCCACCTGCACGCTCTGTGGCTCCCCTGAAAACACGTTGGGGGTCGGGTTACCCAGGGAACCCTAGAGCAGCTGGAGGGTGCGCAGAGTGCAGGGGGCAGGAGAAATGCGGGCAAATGAGGGCATGGGCAAAAAGGTGTCACCTCCATCCGCCAGCTGATAAGAGACTTTGAAGCTGTCCACCCTGGATGGTGGGGGCATCCAGCTGACCTTGGCCGAGGTCTCCCCAATTTCGCTGAACTGGAGATCTCGGGGGCTCTCCAGAACTGGGGGGAGGAACAATGGTGAGGGCAGTGGTAGGGAGATTCTTACCGCGGGAGCCACACCCTGGGCCCTGCTCCAGGCAGGCTCACCCCCCTTCCTCTCCTCCAGCCCCCAGGAGTGGAAGTCGCTTGCTTGCAGGTTCCTCAAAGCCCTCCCCCAATCTCCAGCCTCCCCTCTGGCTGGGCACCAGGGCCCGCCCTGCGGAGTACCAAGACCCACTTCGGGGCAGAGTGCGCGTGAGCCGGCGCTGCCTCACCTGGGCTGAGGGTGCGGGCGGTGCCCTGGATGCTGTCGGCCTTGTGCGGCCCGCGCAGCCCGTACAGTGTCAGGCTGTACAGGGTCCCCGGACGCAGATCCCGGAGCACGGCCGAGCGCCGTGTCCCTGGCACCACCAGCTCCCGCTGCAGCAGAGGACGTGGATGCGGCTCCAGAGTGCTGGGTGATGGGACCCCAAAGCGGAGCAGGAAGGAGTCGAAGGCCCCAGTCGGGGCCTCCCAGTTGAGCCTCAGAGAACTGGTGGTCACATCAGTCACCGACAGCTGGGACAGGCGGGGCCCTGGCTCCCCTGGGGTCTGACCAGCAGGAGCCGGCCCTGCACAGAAGGGTTTGGAGACAGGAGCACACCAGCTCAGTGACCTAGGGTGGGTCCCTTCTGCTGCCCACCCTGGCCTCTACTTCTCCATGTGTGAAATGGAACAAGTGAGGCACTCGCAGCCACAGGTAGAGGATCTGCTGGAGTAGAGCCAAGGGCTGCTCAGATGCAGTCCGCCTGCCTCCCTCCTTGGTACCCGCTCTTTCCCTATTGCCACCACTTCTGGGCAACCCCAGCCCCAGACTAGTGGCCAGCAAGGCCTGGCGGTACCTGTCGTGCCCTTGGTGGAGACGGGCCCCAGGCGCTTCCCTTCGTGGAGGCCATAGAGGAAGAACTTGTAGGGGGTGCTGGGCTCCAGGCCTGAGATGAGGACCTTGCTCTGGTTACCATCCACGAGCAAGGCCTGGGGCTGCCCGTCTGTGTCCTCATACTGGACCACGAAGGAATCAAAGGGGCCCTGTGCCACATTCCACGAGAGGCGTATAGAGTCTGGGGCTGTGTCGGTCACTGCCAGCACCCCTAGGTGGGGCTCTTCAGGGGGTTCGGGGGTCTCTGGCGCTGGTGTGTCCTCTTCTGGGGCTACATGGGAGAAGCCCAGGGGAGAAGCTGAGGGGCGTGGTGCCTTGGAGCCCTTCTCTTTCTACCTTTTCTTTGTTTTTTTGTAGAAACAGGGTCTTGCTATGTTGCCCAGGCTGGTCTTGAACTCCTGGCCTCTAGTGATCCTCCCGCCTTTGCCTCCCAAGTAGCTGTGACTACAGATGTGTGCCACCATGCCTGGCTTTTTTTTTTAATCTTTCAGAAATGCCCAGGCTGGACTCTCGGGCTCAAGCCTCCACCTCCTGTGTCACTGGGACCCAAGCATGCACCACCATGCCCGGCTCCCTTTCTATCTTGCTCCCCAAAGAGGGGATTGTGGGGTTGCCCCAAGGCTGAGGTGGGACTTTACAGGTCCTGGCCATGGCAGCCATTTGGAGAAACAGAAGGGACCTACGGTCTTCTAGTATCTTCCCTCTCCTGAGTCTTGGCATTGACTTCTGCACCCCAGGGGCCTCTGAGCCCCACGTTGTGGCCTGTCTCCTGCGCAGCTGCTGCACTGCTCCTTCGTGGGCTCCCACGCTGTCTGAGTCAGGCACTTGCTTTCCCCTTCTGCACCTGTGTCCACCAAACCCTACCTCTAGATGTTAGCACAGGCCCTGCCCCACCCTCCGCCAGGATGCATCCGCTGAGCTCGGGCACCAGTGCTCCCTTCTGAGAAAAGAACTGGCAGGTGAACGTGATGGGCAAATCACACCAGCCAGGCCCACGTGCCCTGGTCGGGCCGGTCTGAGGTGAGCGTCAGCAGCCCCAGAAGAGGAGCCTGTACCATAAATGCAGTCACTTCTACTGGTTTCTGTGTCTCCCGCCCATTGTGTTTTCCAGTGATTTTCCACTTGAGAAAATGCTCCTGACTCATCCACGGCAGGGCCATTTGCCCCCATCTGGGTAAGGTCACCCTGCTGGGAGGCAGTAGCCGCCCCAGCGAGTAATGGGGGCTGCTGGCAGGCATGGAGCAGAGAGTAGGGGTTGGCAGACCTGTCCTGGCCCCTGCCCTGTCTCTCTGACCCAGGTCAGAGCTGAGGGCTGCAAACTCAAGCTCTTCCTCCCTCCTGGGCCCTGGCCAGGGCCCCCATCGCCCCACCCACTCCTGCCAGTCCTTTTGCCCTCTGTCCACAGGCACAAGGAAAGCCACTCAGGCCAGCTCGCTGGAGCCGAGCAGGACAGCCTCACCTGTCATTCCCAGGACCGACACGGGGCCCAGGCGCTTTCCTCTGAGGAGCCCATACAGCAGGAACTTGTATTTCCTGCCAGGCTCCAGGTCCCCTATGGTGACCTTGCGCTGGTCTGCGGCCACAGGCACCACCTGGGGCTGCCCGTTTTTGTCCCTGTACTGGACCACGAAGGAGTCGAAGGGGCCCTGGGCCACCGTCCACGACAGGCGCAGGGAGTCTGGGGTCTCCTCGTCCACTGTCAGTTCCCCCAGGCGGGGAGGGGGCGGCGGCTCCTCCTCCCGGGGAGCTGCGGAGAGGTAGGGGAGACTCTTAGTCAAAGGCTGCCTTCCTCTCAGCACTGGCAACTTCTGGGAGGCCCGAGTGCTGGGAAAGGGTCCCTGAAGTGCGGCCTTAGGTACAGCCCCCGAGGAGACAGGCCTCTCTGGTCCTGCCCCTGAGGAAGGAGGGAGAGCAGCTCCATCTCCTCAGGAGGCCATTGCCAGCTCCTTTCTGCCCCTGTTGCTCCCACTCAGACCAAGGGTGCAGCGAACACATAAACGATCACGCCCCGAGAGAGGGGTGGCAGGGTGCAGAGAGGAGCTCAGCTTCCCCTGACCCCAGCTCCTGAGCAAGCACGTGGCCACAGCAGAGAGGCTCCCAGAAGGCATCTGGGCTGTGAGGGGGCCACCCTCAAACAGTGAGGGCTGGTCCAGGCAGCTGGCCGGCACGTGGGCAGTGGAGCAGAGGCTCACACAGGCGGCGGTGGGTGCGGCAGGCGGCTTGCACCCAGACTCCTCGGTGAGGATTTGGGGAAGAGAATTATGGAGTCTGAGGGCCCCAGGGTCTGACTGGCTGGCTGCTCTGTCCTCCCCTGGCCAGGATGACTCATGGTCCTGGGAGCAGGGTAAGGGTCAGTGACCCGCCACACCCCTTCCTCAGGGGGCTGAGTCACGGGCACAACACCACCAGGTTTTTCCATCGTCTTTCTGTAGCCAAGGCCTCCTTATTTTCCACCTCTTGCCTCAAGCGGGGATAGAGGGAGGGGATGGGAACCACAGTTGCACGCCAGTGGCCATGATTCATGACCATTATGCAGGTGAGGCGGCCGAAGGTCAGGGGAACGGAGTGGCTTGTCCTCGGTCGCACAGCCAGCAAGGGCTGGCACTGGATGTGAATACAGGTCTGCTTGGCCCCGAAGCCCGGGTTCTGTTTCCTTCATGGGCAGTTAGCCGGTGAAGGAGACAGTGCACATAAAATGCTCAGAACTGCCTTGCACACAGCAGGGCCTGGCTTGCGCCGTTCTGAGAGTTGTGCCAGGGCTGCAGATGGGATCAATCTCACGGGGAGGCCAAAGGGCCAGCTGGGGGGCTCGGGTAAGAGGCAGCTCTGGAAAAGGTGGGAGGCAGGGCTGGGGCTCACCCGTGGTGGCCTCGGCAGAGGCAGGGCCCAGCCGCTTGCGGCCTGCCAGGCCATACAGCAGGAACTTGTACTTGCGGGAGGGTTCCAGGCCGGGGATGGTGACCTCCCGCTGGTCTGCGGCCACCGGCACCACCTGGGGCTGCCCGTTCCTGTCCTTGTACTGGACCACAAAGGAGTCGAATTCACCCTCAGGGACCGTCCAGGAGAGGTCCACGGAGTCAGGGGTCACATCCACCACTGCCAGCTCCCCCAGGCGGGGAGAGGGCTTTGTGTCTGGGGCTGGAAAAGGCAGTGAGGTGCACAGAGGGTGAGACGGTGATGGAGCAGAGGGACCACTGGGCTTCCTGGGCTGCTGTGGTTCTGCAAGCTGGTCCAGGGAGCAGGAGGGGTGACTGGGTCAGGAGTCGGGATGAAGGAGGAGCCAGGCAAGAAAGCAAGTGTCCCCTGGGGAGTGGGAGCGTAGGGAGAAGGATGGGAGTGAGGGGGAAGAGGAGCTCAGGGCCTGGGTTTCAGGTGACCCAGTAAGAAAACGGGTCCTGAGGCCGGAGTGCGGGGCTCGGAAACGTAAACGTCCAACTGTCGCCACAAGGGGGCGCGGGCCGGCAAGGGGCTCCCGGGGCCCCGCTCACCGGTCTTCGCCTCCACAGGGACCGGGCCGTGGCGTTTCCCATCCTGCAGTCCGAAGAGCAGGAACTTGTACTTGCGGGCCGGGTCCAGCCCCAAGATGGTGACCTCGCGGAGGTCTCTGCTCACGGGCACTGCCTGCGGCTGCCCCTGTGCATCCCTGTACTGCACCAGGAAGGAGTCGAAGGGGCCCTGGGCCACCGTCCACCACAGGCGCACGGTGTCCGAGGTCACCTCCGCCACTGCCAGCTCCCCCAAGCGGGGCTCCACGGGGGGCCGCGTGGGGAGGGAGGCTGGAAAAGAGCAGCAGGGACGAGGGTCAGGAGGCAGGAGCTGGCCCCAGGGAGGCGTGCTCTCCAGGCTGCGGAGCGGATGCTGCTTAGCACCCTCTCCTGAAGAGCTCACCGCGCTGGCACTGTTGCCAGCAGCCCACCACGACATAGGAGCAAGGTGCTGTGATTATCATCACCCCCATTTTGCAGGGATCTGAGGCACAGAGAGGTTAAGAAACGCTTGCAAATCACACAGTGACTACATGTCAAGGCAGCTTCAGATCCTGGCAGCCTGCCCTGGAGCACATTCTGCGCCACTAAAATACCCCTGAGAGCGCGAGAATACGGCAAGTGAACAACTGAGCGACTTGGAGGTTCTGGATGACGCGGGGCAAAGGAAGCTACAATGAATGGGGCACAGACATGCTCCTCTGACTCTGAACAAAGTCTCCTTCAATCCTCACTCAATTCCAGGATGAGGCAGGATCACAGCAACATTTGGGAGAAGACAGGCACCTAGAGGCCCCGGCAGGAAAGCTGCCAAGATCCAAAGGAGAAAGGCAAAAGAGCAAAGAGGTAAGCCCAGCGGTGTGGGCCTGTTTCCCACTCACCTGTCACGCCCATGGTGGACGCGGGGCCCACGCGCCGCCCCTCGTGGAGGCCGTACAGGTGCATCTTGTACTTGCGCCCGGGCTCCAGGCCCCCCACGGTCACCTCTCTCTCCTCACCGCCGACACGCACCACCTGGGGCCGCCCATCCCTGTC
>CAUYSK010061740.1:0-48390 GCA_963575035.1 Avahi laniger | reverse complement strand
AGAAGCTTTTTAATTTGATTAGATCCCACTTATTTATTTTTGTTGCTGCGGCGATTGCTTTGGGGTTCTTCTTCAAGAATTCCTTGCCTAGGCCGATGTCTGAGAGGGTCTTTCCAACGTCTTCATTTAGAATTCTTAAGGTTTCATGCCTTAGGTTTAAGTCTGTTATCCACCTTGAGTTGATTTTTGTGAGAGGCGAGAGGTGGGGGTCTAATTTCAATCTTCTGCAGGTAGCTATCCAGTTTTCCCAGCATCATTTATTGATCTTTGTTTCAGGGAAAAGGACTTTAAGGAAAAAAGTGAAAGAAACAGGAAATACTAGGAAAGAGCAAGAGGATAAGAAGAATGAAAAAGGAGACAGAAATGAACGTTAAGTATATCTCTGCAGTGGAGAAGCTGGCAAGCTTATTTTGTTTCATAAGTGTATGTGCTTTGCAGTTTTGAAGAGTATGTAAGGTGTTCAAAGCCCTTTGGCCTGGACTGACTCCACAAAGCATACCTGAGACAAGGAGGACTCCCCAAGCAAGTTGACAGTGTCAGGAAACTGTGTCCTAAGAGAAAAGGAGTGAATTTTAGGTTCCTAAGAAAAGCAATGAGATTTCGTCCATCAGTGTTTTCTTATTTTTCTTGTCCCAGAGGGGCACTTGGCATATATGCAGTGGGCACACAAAAGACATTAGTTTCATTTCGGTCACATATTAGATAATTCCCACATCCCCAGATGAGAAACCAGAAATTGAATAATTGTTATCTAGGCTAATCACCTGAAGATATGTCTTTTTTGACCATATTATATTTTTAAAAGGCATATAAATGTCTTAAAACAGGGCTGCCATGCTGCACAACTCCAGAGGGCACCACGCGTGTAATGTGGCAGCCCTGTGGATAAGGGACATGTGTTTTCTCAGTGCAACAGGGCCCACCACTCAGTGTTTAACATTTTCTCATACCTAACATTACCTTCTTTGCTCTGCAGGTATTTGCTTACCCCTTTGCTTATTCATTCTTTAATCCTTTTATTCCACAAACACTTATTAAGTACGTTCTATGTGGCAGACATTATTCTAGGCATTAATACATTCTCCTATTTGATAATGACATCAATCTCATGAATATGCATTATTGTTTTCATTTTATCAAAGAAGAAACTGAAATACAAGGAAAGCTGGTTAATTATCCAAGATCTCATAGTTAGAAAGTGGTAGATTCGGTATTTAAATCCAGAATGTGACTCAATCTAAAACACAAACTCTTTCCATTATAGAACATATTTCTCCTTTCAAGATTTGAAAATTGAGACCATGTTCATCTAAAGTAAACAAGAAGAAAGATATAGCTGTTACAAAACCTGCATACAAAAAAGAGAAGAAATAAATATTAGAACCAATAATATGACTTATGAAAAGGTTAAATATCCCAAGATCAGAAGGATCTAAGAAAGTTTGTTAGGTTATTCCTTACAAAGGGCTATATATCAGCAAGGGGCTAATCCTTTTCTAACTGAAGGAACTTTTTAACTTATTGATGGTCAGGATTACCCAACCTTAAATGTGAGATGATAAGGGATTGGATAACTGGTGTCAGCTAGAATGTCCCAAATGTCTGTTGATAGAATAATGAATCATTAAATTGTGGAAATATTTACATAATGTGATTTCATACAGTAGTGAAAATGAATGACATACAATTATATGCAACAACCTGGATGGATTCTTGAAACGAAATGTTGCTTGAACGAAGTAAATAACAGAAGACCGTATGCAGTAGGTTACCATTTTTACAAATCTCTAAACCAAGAAATCAAACAGTATATTGTTTAAACCTAAATAAATTTATGATTCAAAACCAAGAGGGGAAAAAAGCAAGGGAAGGATAAATACAAGTTTCAGAATGATGGCTACCTCTTGGGGCACGGGAAGACAGAGAAATGGTACAGGGAAGAGACACACTGGTACACAGAACATTACTGGTAATGAATGTTCTTAAGTTGACGGGTAAGTTCGTAACTGTTCAACTTACTGTGCCTTATAAGCAATTTATGTTATATATATTCTAACATATGCATCAAATGTTAATCATTAAAAAAGATAGAGCAGAAACTTAATTGACTAACACCCCTTTTTGTTACCATGGATATTTTGAGTTACCAATAATAAATACTGCTCTTCCTTTCATCAGGAGATTGAAAATCATGGGGTCTCAAAGAAGATTTTATTTTGAGCCTTACATTTAACTGGCTGAGGATGGTAGAAAAAATTTCGGATATAAACTCTAAGGGAAGAAATTGCATGTGTGTGTGTGTGTGTGTGTGTGTGTGTGTGTGTACACATACATTTCTTATCATATTTTCTTCTTCCAGAAGCAAAATTATTCATTAAATGTGTCAAGCTCTTTGTGATCTCTGACGCTAGAGGGAATCAGAGGAGGGGAAAAATTGTGGGAAAGAGAGGTACAATTATAGTCCTGATTAATCTGAGATGCTAATAAGAAGCAAATAAGCAAAGGGGTGGGAAACAACTTCCATCTTATCAAATTCCCACTACTTCAGCTTGAATATCAATCACTGAACAGGTTTGACCAAGCATATTCCTTACACATTAAACCACGTCATGCAACTTGGAGCTGCGTGGTTCCATCAAAAAGTTAAGCCCCACTTGACCAATATTTGGTCACTAGTACAAATATTTTCTCAGAAGCCTAGTATTCTGCATAATTTGTATTTTGCTTAAACTTGCAGACTTTTGCCTGCAGTGAAATCTGACTCCAACTTTTTGTGTGAAAAATCCATTTCACAATCAGTTCAAATAGTAAAAACACTTTGCTGCTTTTTCTGGAATATCTGCCAAAAAGAAGGGCCAAACATAGCAATGTATTTTTTCTGTCGGAATCTCCATTATTTAAGCTGCATATAACTTTAGAGATGATAAGGTTTCAGGAATGAGCCTTCGATATGCTCTGGAAGGTGGCAAACAAGCGTTTCCTGGTCTGAGCACGGTGGTTTCTTTCCTCTATGCCTCAAGCAAATCTTGGGGATGCTACACATCAAGACACAGCTTTGGAATTTTTAGGTTCAGAAACTGATCCAGTCTTATTTTGACCTTTCTCAGCATGCTAAATGCCCTCAGTCCTCTGCACTGGAGTGTGGCAAGCAGAGCTGCGCTCTCATCAATCTCATGAAGGAAGGCAACACATCTCATCTACTAATAGTTTCGAGCCACTGCTTCAATGATTCAAAATATGTAGTTGCAGTCCATTTGCTGCAATGGTGGCTGCATCAGTGTCTATAATCTGGTGCATTGAATATTCATCCAAGAACTGATCCTCGTCTTCCACATTGCAAATACCCATTACCTTAATCTTTAATTTACAGGAAGAATGCAGAATTTTAACAGATCTTTTTCATAAAAATAATGTTATCTAGAGGGATTGTAACCTTATTCCATGCTGTAACTTTGGAAGAGTTTACTCTTTTTAGCTAGGAGAATCATTTGAAATCATGAGCCCAGGTCAGTTATATTTCCAAGATGCTAAGACAATTTGTAAACAACTTCACATAAATGAAGACACTGCTATAATCACAGAGTGCCTTGCAAAGCGACTCCTTGAGTTTTGAGATAAATTTTTAGAGAATAATAATGGCATAATTAAACAACTGTAAGTCGCCTTACGAAATAGATAAGAATTTCCATGCTTAAAAAAAAAAAAAGACCAGAACTTTAAATTTCAAAGTAGTAAAGCTATCAACTTCAAAAGATAGTAAATAAAAGAAACTGCAATTTGAAGTCAAAATTGTCATCTTTGGCTTTAACTCCACTAAATGAAACTCAATGTTTAATCAAGCTCACCACTGAACTTTTCCTGATAATTATAATTTTCTTGTGTCTATTTTCCCTGAATTTATCTCCAGTGATAGCCTCTGGTATTAGCTTCAAATCTTCTCCTTCCTTCTTTCACTTCCAAAGCACTTGCCAGGCCTTAATTTTCTCCCATGAGTCATTACTTTTCTCACTGTTTGTTTTTAAACACTGTTTCTAGAAGACTATTATTAGATATATCACTAATAATAAAATACAGGTTCTTTACAGACCTGTTGTATTATAAATTTGAACATTTAAGAAGTGCCTAGGTTTTAGTTATTTTTTGTTTGTTTTCATTTTTTTTTTACCAGAATAGATATTGAAATTGCAAGTGGGAATAAATTTACATTCCAGTAACATCACACACTATTTTTTTAAAACATATTTTGAAATAATACTGACAAGAAGTTGCAAAAATAGTGCAAAGATTTCCTGTGCATCCTTCACCCAGCTTTCTCCAATAACATGTTACATAACCATACTAAATTATTAAACCAGGAAATTGTTATTGGTATAATATTATTAACTAAACTACAGAGCTTGTTCAGAGTTCATCAGTTTTTCCATGCACTCCTTTCTTTATGTTTTTTTTTGGGTATATAGTTCTATGAAATTTTATCACATGTATAGATCTATATAACCATCTCCACAGTAAGGTTACAGAATTGTCCTGTCACTCCAAAGAAAGACCTCGTGCCAACCTTTTATTGTCATACCCTCTCCCCAGTCCTAACCTCTGGCAATGACTGATTTGTTCTTCATCACTGTAATTTTGTCATTGAGTGTTATATAAATGGAATCCCATAGTGTGTAACTTTTTGAGACTGGCTTCTTTCACTCGGCATAAAACCCTCAAAATCCATTTACATTATTGTATTAATAGTTCATTTCTTCTTATTGCTGAGTAGTTTCCATTGTATGGACAGTTTGTTTATCTATTCACCCATAGAAGAACATTTGGGTTGTTTCCAGTTTGGGGCTATTATAAATAATGCTGCTATGAATATTTGCATACTGGTTTTTGTGTGGATATAAATTTTAATTTCTCTATGATAAATATCCAAGACTGCAGTTGCTGGATTGCATGGTTAGTGCATGTTTAACTGTATATAAAACTGCCCAACTGTTTTCCAGAGTGGTTATACCATTTTACATTCTCCCTCCAACGGATGAGGGATCTAGTGGCTTCACATCATTGCCAGTACTTGAAATTATCAGTATTTTCCATTTCAGTCATTCTGACAGGTATGTAACGATAGCTCATTGTGGTTTTAATTTGCATTTCCCTAATGGATAATGATATTGGACATCTTTTCTTGTACCTATTTTTCATCTGCATATCTTCTTTGGTGAATTGTCTGTTCCACTCTTTTGTTCATATCTCAATTGGATGGTTTGTTCTTTTACTGTTGAGTTTAAAGAGCTCTTTATATATGGTCACATAAATCTTTTGTCAAATATGCGATTTGCAAATATTTTTTCCCAGTCAGTGGTTGATCTTCCCATCTTCTTAACAGGTTCATTCACATAGCAGAAGTTTTTAATTTTTATGAAGTCTAGTCTATTGAATTTTTTTCCTTGTTTCGGCATCGTATATCAGAACTCTTCATATAACAACTGGTTCATAAATATTTTCTTCTTTGTTTTCTTCTAAAAGCTTTAAAGATTTTCATTTTACATTTAGATTTATAATCTATTTTGAGTTAATAATTTTATAAAAGGTAAGGTGTAGGTCAAGGTTCTTTTTTTTCTATTTACACGCAATTGTTACAACATTTATTGGAAAGACTACCTTTTCTCCATTGAATTACTTCTGCATTTTTGTCAAAAATCAGTTACACACACTTGTATGGATCTATTTGTGGTTCCTCTATATCGTTTCATTCATCTATGTATTTATCTTACCTCCAATACCATACTGTTTTGATTACTGTAGATATAATTCTTTATTATTTGTAACTTTTTAGATAAGAACACACTAAATAGTATTGTCATATGTACCTGCCCACATTCGGTTGTGAAATAAGTCCTTGGTAGTGTGTGTTCTGTCTCTTAGATATTTGGGAGCTTCATTCTCTGTAAATAAATACTCAATATGTCACTTAATACAATATTTAGTATAGTAGACACTGAATACACATTAAGTCCTCCCTATTTCTCCTTCCCCTACAACACTTATTTGCCCTACAAAAATTAAAATATCTCATAGTGGTTAGTATTGTGGTCAGCAGATGACCAGTTCCAAAACTTGAGATTTTAAAGCAGAAAGTCTAGGTGTGATTTTCTAAAGCAACATTTTCTGTTTGAGTTCTCAAAATCCAATTGCAAATGCCAAGTAGAGTCATTCCATCAAGGAATGTGAAACCTGGAATGTCCCCCAGAAATCCTCTCATTCCAGAGGAGAGAGTAAAACTAAGGAGGAGACAAATTTGTAATTTTCTGTGCCTTTTTGTGATGTTTCAAATATTAGTACAATAACCTCAGAATGTAGTTTTATTTTCCTCACTAAAATGAATATCCATTATTTGTGTTACTAAACTCAGAGATAACTATGTGTTCAAGATTATACACAGTGAATATCACTATAAAACATGTATAACTTCTAATCAGTCATTGGAGTTAAATATCTATTAAAGGGCAAAAACTTTTGAGAATATGCTTCCTGGTAAATATAAATTTATATGAAACAAATGCTAAGCAAAATCCAAAAATCAGAAGTATTAAAAAATGGCTGTAATTTTTCTCTACATTTAGACTTCCTTGGTCACAAAATGTAAAAACTTGATCTGGTAGAGAAGAAAATGGAAAATATTCTAAAATGCAGTATTTTTACTATTTTGAATAATAAAGTACAGTCATGGAAAACACATTTAAGTAACAAGATAATAACTATATATTTAAAAAAATATATATTTAAAGTACTTTTGTTAAAGTATTTAACAATGAACATATATGACTTAAAATTTTGGTGTAGCCCTAGGAAATACTTAAGGATTCTTAAACTAATATTTTTAGTTAAAAAGTTTAAAACCAAACACAAGTTATATGAAAACATATTTGTAAATTATTTTTGTAAAAGAACGACATAGGCCTTTTAGAAATACTAGGAAAAAATCACTATGATATTTGTTGTATAGCAGTGAGTTTTTTTTAATAAAAAAGAAATTATGAAATTAACTAGGCCATGACAAAAGATACAGTACTAGCTCTATATTATAAGTAAAACAAAATAAATATCTTTTCAGCCATTGTATTGGTAACAAGCCTTCCTTTGGGTACTTGGTAAAAGGATCAATACACTCCATGAGGAGGTTACAGTTTCTAAATTAAACTATAGCATCACAACTGATAAAACAGAATGTTGGTGCCACTGTTCTGGTTCAGCACTTTATGCCTGGCACAGTGTTGCAAGCAATCATGCATTTAGTAAGTGGTGTTTGACAATATTTAGAAATGACAATATCGCCTTTTTACTGTCTTCCCACACGCTTATAAAAAAGCTTTAGAGCTTGAAGAAAGGTTTTTTACATTTTATCTCCATTGATCCCCCTCACAACATTCAGACATAGGCAGAGTAGGAATTATTATCCTCATTTTGAATTACACAAATTGATGTGATTGTATTTATATTTGCGGGATTTGGAGAAGCTCATACACAACTCAACTCCTACGTGTAATGAAGTTAGTAAAGAAGGCTTCATCATATAACAACATCAGAGGAGAACAAAAGACTACCTGACTTTTGGGGCTATTTAAATTTCAGTAAGCAATAGGTAGGAAAACATCAAGGATATTTTATTCTTCTTAGATATACATGTTATTTAAATATTTATATATTTATAATATATTTATATTATTTTATTATATAATGTATAATATTGATACATAGTTTATATTTTATTAGTATAAAGCAACATGATTTATATTAATATAAAATATATATTATAATGTATAAGTATTTATATTAATATATAACACGTGATTTATAGTATAAATATATTGGTTATGTTTTATGGAGATAAAGAGAGTTAATCTTTTGGTATATGAACCATGTTATAAACTGAAAAAATGGACTTGCTTATAAGATACATTAGGTATTTTCTTATTCTGTTAAAATGTAATTCAATTTTATAACATATCTTTCCTAGGCAATAGAATTTTAAAAGAAAATCATTATTAACTATTTTGACAATTAAATCAAAAGCATAATAAAACTGATGTGAAAATATAATTTGCAATGTTTGTAAAATGTGTATTCTTTGGTGACATGACTGGATTTAAGAGGCATTGCCATTTGCATTTTCTGTACTTAATATGTGATTATGAGAGACTCTTACTTTAGGTCTAGAGGGAATGTGTGCTAGTTAAGAGAAAGTAAAACATTTTACTGTATAATGTGAATGACCCATAACTCATAGCTGCCCAAGGCTGATATTTAATTTATATAACAGACACTTTGGTATTTTCACAATATTTTCAGGAAAGAACTTCATATAAAATACTTAAGTTTCATATTCAGAACACTTAGTATGCAGTGTATATCTGCTATTGTCTGGACGGACTATAAAAAATAAACAAAATAAAACCAATTCTTATGATTTATAGTCTGTTAAAAATACATGCACAGGAGATACCATTTTGTGAATGTGCAGTGAATTTTAAGATAACTAAAGGAGAGTGTTTTAATATATATGGAATTGAACTAAGAAAAGATCTTTATTCTAATTTGAGCACTATATTGTGTAATTATAAAATATGGCACTAGAAAAATTGATTCCTATTAATTCTCATTAGAAAGTAATTGATGGGGAGAAGTTTTATGTTATGGCTTAGGAGATAATTTGAGATAATTCATGAATTTCAATCATCCCGTACTATCTTTGTTATTATAGAAAATTATCTCTAACATTATCCACATGTACATTATATTTGTTTCTTTGACAGTTAATTTTACCAATAGCAGAGGTGGATTTAACATATTATCCATATTATAATAAAGAGAGTGGGGTAAAGGGAGAGAAGGAGAGGGGAGGGAAGGGAAAGAAGACAGTCAATAATCTCTGAATGCTTACAAGCGAGGCATTCTTCACCATACAACTCATGTAGCCCTGCAAGGGAGTCATTTTTATCAACGATTTTTACATAGGGAATCTGAAGCCTAGAGACAGGGCTAGTATCATGACCTGTGAACTCTGCAGTCACAAACAGCCCCACTTAGACAAGCCTCCATGCTTGCTTGTCACCATCTTGAAACTTTTAAAAAATTTTGAACAAGGGGCCCCACATGTTTTTTATGTTCCTGGTCTTGCCTCTTTCCCCAAATTAAGATTTAAACACAAGTCTATGTTGCTCCAAAGCACAAGTTCAGAATGAAAGAACTGCTTTGCTCCTCTCCACTTGTAACACCAAAGTGAAGTTCTTGAACTATTTATTTAGCAGAGAGGCTGAGAGATTCGGGGAGAGGAAAGAGGGAGGAGAAAGATCCCTAATAGCAATGCCCAGCTTTTCCTCTTTTGCCTTCAAACTGACATATCTCCCATAGAAACCAATGCCCTACAAACCAATTTTCTTCATCTCCTTACATTTTCATTCATGTCTTGGTGGCCCTTATGTTCTGGGGTCTCAGGGCACCTGCACACCTGGCCCAGCTTCTGTTAAATCACATGCCCTTTCCATTACACAAGGTTGTATCTCCTAATCAAAGGTTATCTGTAACTATCTGGGCAAAAAGCAAGGACTTATGCTGAGATGGATCCTCATCTCTGGGATGTGAACCATGCCTTAAGTCATTTAGGCCACAGGCTACAAACAGATGAAATCAAACATGAGTCAAAGCCTATCCTAATCTTCTCCTACTCAGAGCCTCAGCCTGAGAGCAGACTAAACATTGGACGGCATCTACACTTATTCTTTTTTTGTTGTCCATCCCTTCTTTCTTTCCATTCTTTCTACCTCAAACATTTATTAAGTACCAAGTATGTGCCAGGAACTTAGGTAGATAATGCAGATAGAAAATGAATGAGGTGCGGTCCCTGCCTTGAACAGAGACTCAAGCAGTGATACGTATGGGTCAAAAAATCACATGGAAGCATGGAGGAAAGAACAATCCAGTACGCCTGGGAAAGAGTGAAAAGGCTCCTCTGAGCATATGACTTGAGCCAGGTCTTAACGGGCAAGGCAGAGCTCGCTAAACCAGAGGATCCCTGGGTTGCGTCCTCCACGAGGATAGGAGCTTCTTGTGTTGTCCACATTTAGCAGACTCACTGGCCCATGGCAGTCTCTCAAAATGTGTTTCTGACCAATTACACAGAGCAGGGCATTCTAAGGGAAAGGAAGCCATGTGCAGAAGGGCATTCTAAGGGAAAGGAGGACATGTGCAGAAGTTCCTAGTCGCGGGAAAATTGGTGACATTCAAGGAATAGAGAAAAGTTTAATGAAGCAGAAGTTGGAGCAGAGGAAGGAAAAGAAAATGAGGCGGGAAAGATCTTGCCCATGTTAAGTATGGCTCCATGTGCCACGTTAATGATTTCACTTGAGGAAAAAATGAGGAAATAGAATTATTTAAGCAAATGAGTGGCATGGTCAGCTATTCCCAGGCCAGCATTAGGAAAGATAAAATGTCGGGGTAGGTTTTGATTGGTCTAATCAGTTCCATCAGTTTTAGAGGTAGCTGCCTTAGGCTGCAGTGCCCCCTATCAAATCCTTCCAAATGCTAATATTAGCTCTGCTCTCGTCTAATCCTATGACTAGGTGAAGGCAAAGCCTGAGAAAAATAGCTTATCTCTGATTGTGTAATGCCTATTTAAAAAAAAAGCTATAGATTTTCAAGAACATTATTTGCAAACTAACCAGTGAGCCTACTACTACAGGTTCATAGATAAAGACACAAAACAGAAACAAAATTCCTGCGTACAAGACAAAGGCCTTTGTTACTCACTACTCATGGCACAGAAATTAACGTGAGACTTATGTTCACATTGGTTTACTTCCCTTGTGATGTGAGAGACCCCCATAGATGCTGTGTATGCAGTGGGATTGTGTCACAGATGAAGAACCCTGAGCTCAGGGGATCCTAATCTTTTGTACTAGAATGAAAGCAAACCTGCCAGACTTTTGCCCTGGAGGGAGACATTATCTTTATTACAGTGGACAGTAAACAAACCTGCTCTTTGTCACATTGGGAGACACTGTCTCTTCTAAGGCTGTTTGCCACACAAGCATGCTTAAAAAGATAGTCTGGCTCAAAGACAGTCACTGTGTGCACCCTTACACTGAAGGGCCTCGTTGTTCTTCCCAAGAAATTGAAAAAAATATTAAGGGTAGAGACTAGATTTAATTGACTACTCTCACTACCATAGGTTCAGACTATTTATTGAAAAACTAATGTATAATATTCATTCCTTGAAAGAAATATTTACTGTTCATTTTCAAATACCCAAGTATAAATATTTAATGTAACTTCCAGTAAATTATTATAAGGAGAGCTCAGGTAGATGCTCTAGAAAGCAGTATAATTTAATAAATAAAGCAAATTTGAATTTTTAAAATAATATGCTTTATATATTTGTAAATATATTCTATGACTTTTGGAACTATGAATTCAGGTTTTCTAAGTTTGATACTTACAGAAAAAAGTTAAATAGCCGGTACATGGGGTGATGGTAAAATTAAAAAAAAATAAAATCATTTTCATGTAAATATAGATAATAGCAAATTAAATCATTATGGAAAGTTAGCGTATAACCTGTGATCTTATCGTTTTTTTTTTCCTGGTCAAGTGAAGCAGTGGGAGTGGAGAAGGAACAAAGGAATCTGTAACTGGTTATGTGCCTTTTTTTTAATCCAATAAGGAAAAGAATTTTCTTTGCTAAATTTTTTTCCGTGTTAAATTTTCTTTTTTCTTATTAAATCCAATCTAAATAAGGACACGCAATATGGTTTTATAAAGCAAACAATTACGGTTTCATAAATGTAATATTTTGCAGCAGGTTGAATTCATGAGTTTTCACAATTGTTTCTGCTCCAGCTTCACTTCATTCCCTTCCTCGCTTCCTTCTGGCCCTTTCCTCCCCTTCTCCTTCTACTATTTCTGAGTGTAACACACATGCAGTACTAAATATTAAGCATACAGCGCCATGAATTTGAGAAATACGTGTATACTCAGGTAACCACAACCAGATCAAAATGTAAACCACTTCTAGTACCCTAGAAAGTTTCCTTGTGCCCTCTTCCAGTCAATATATCCCTGCCAAAAAGCAATCACTATTCCGAGTCCAATAGTCCAATCTCTGTAGGGTAGTTTTGCCTGATCTTGAACTTCATTGGAAGTCTTTTGTGTCTGGCTTTTTTGTTCAACAGTAGGACTATAAAATTAATTCATGTTATTATATGTAGCAGCTATAATATATTCATTTTTATTGCTACATAGTATTTCTTTATATGAACATACCACAATTTATTTATCTACTCAATTATTGATGGACATTTGAATTTTTTTCAATTTTTGGCCCTTACTAATAAAGCCGATATGAACATTCTTGACATGTCTTTTGGTGGACGTACGCACTCATTTCCACAAGCTATATACCCGGGAATAGAATTGCTGTGTCATATGTGGTAGGTGTGTGTTTACCTCCTGTAGATATTGCTGAAGAGTTTTACAAAGTAGCTGTACTGATTTACATTCCATCAGCACAGTCTGAGATTTCTGATTGCTCTAGATTCATACCAATACTTAGTATTACCAATCTTTAATTTCAATTATTTCAGTGGATGTGAAATGGTATCTATAATGATTTCGATTTGTATCTCCCTAATGACTAATGATATCGAGCACATTTTCATATATTTATTGACCATTTGTATATACTGTTTTGTAAAATGCTTGTCCAAGTATGTCGCCCATGTTTTAAAATTGAGTTTTCTATCTTTCATTATTTGATTTGTAGGAATCCATTATGTATTCTGGGGATGAGTTCTTTGTCGGATGTATGTATTGCAAATATCTTCTCTCGCTCTGTCTTGGCTTTCTGATCTCTTGTGTCTCAATAAATAGAGGCTCTCAATGTCAATGAAGTCTTATTTGCCAATCTCTTTTTTACTGTTAGTGCTTTTTGTGTTTTAAGAAATCATCGCCTACCCTGAGGACATGAAAATATTCTCCCATATTTTCTTCTATAAGCCTTATTGTCTTATTTTTCACATTTAAGTTAAGAACCCATCTAAAATTGATTTCTTTAGTATGATATGAGATAGGGGTCAAGGTTCACATTTACTTATATGAATATAAATTAACCTAGTACCATTTATTGAAATGATCACTCTTTCTTCAGTGCACTGTAATGACATTTTGTTATAGGTAATTAAAAAGTAGCTATATGGTTGAGTCTTTGTCAAAATTATATACTCTATCTGTCTTTTCTTGTACCAATTCCACACTTTTAACTGCAGTAACTTCATAATAAATCTTCATATTTGGTAGTGTAAGCCCATTAGCTTTGCTTTTTTTCATAATTATTGCTTTTGGCCATTTGCATTTCAAATTAAAATTTAGAGTCAGCTTATCAATACGCATACAACTACCAGGGTTTTGGTTGGGAACGCACAATTGTTTCTTAAGGGTCGTAATGAAAAAACTAAGTAAAAATATTTTATTTCTTGGTACATCCCTGCGATGGTTAATTTTATGTGTTAACTTGACTGGTACACAGGGAGCCAAGATTAAACCTTATTCCTGAGTGTGTCCATGAGGGTGTTTTCAGACAAGATTAGCATTTGAATTAGTGAACTCAGTGAAGTAGATTGCCCTCTCCAACGTGAGTGGGCATCATCCAATCCTTTGAGGGCCTGAATAGAAGAAAAAGGTAGAAAAAGGGAAGATCTTTTTTCTCTCTGCCTGACTGCTTGAGCAAGGGTATCAGTCTTCTGGTTTTGACTGGGATATACACCATCAGCTCTTCAGTTCTCATAACTATAGGACTTCTTGGCCTCCATAATCTCATGAGCCAATTCCTTATAACAAGTCATACACATGCAAAGGTCCTGAGGCAGGAACATTTAAAAAAATCAAAACAAATCATACACACACACACACACACACACACACACATTATATTGACAACTCTGATTAATATAAGCACTAGCAAATTAAGTTGTAATTAGGATTTGGAATAGGGGAGAAAGAGAGAGATGGCACAAATACAAAGCTATTTCTACAGATATGATAACCATTACTGCATCAAATGTTAGCAACCTTTCCTTTCTAGAAATATACAAAATTATTTATACTTTATAGTTTTGGAAACAGGTCTGAGTTATCTTAGAAATTTCTGAATGTTCAAATCTCCCCCACGCCCCATGCATTAGATAATGTCCCATCATCCTGCTTCACAATTAACATTGATCAGTTAATGTAGATTGGTCATTTTCATCTTAATATAATTAAAATTGAATATAAATAAATTGAATTGTATTCATTGTTGTTATACATAATGGTATTGTAATAGTTGTTAAAATACTTTAGACATTTTGTAATTGTTATTTATGTTAATGTCTTTCCATATTTTCCTATCACACTTCAAGTGTATGCAAGAGAAATTAAATGAGAGGTTCTACTTTTTTAAAAAAGTTCCCATGTAAAGTAACTATAGCATAATGATTAAGTAGGGTCAGAACATTGCAGGAAAGTGGACATCTCTAGAGAGATTGGATCATTTTACAGAAAGTCTGTATTTTAGCGTTCACATGATAAAATAATCAATTAAATAATAAGCGAAGTTTGCTGAATGTTACATTTATGTCTTTTAGAAAGAAACTATAACTTGGGGATATATAAGTTATTAAGCTTCCCAAAGATTAGGGTTTTTATTATTTTATTTAACACATTTGTAAATAAAACAGAAAAAGAGGGTAATAAAACCTCAAATTCTGCAGAGAGCACTCAGCTTGACCAAATATAGAAAGATAAACTAGTACATAAACTTTGGAAAGAATTATTGACACTGTTTAGGCTATAAAGTGTTTCATTTTCAGTAGAGACAAAGGGGGAAATTATAAAATAATATACCTGCATTATTTTAACCTGAAGTTCCTCATTTTCAATTCAGGACTTCAGATTCATTCTAGATTGACTACTGAAGTCAATTTTTAAAGGCATCTTTGAGGAGGTTGGGGAGAGAATAGGTGGCTGAGAAGAATGGTGATCACATTCTAAACTTAGATTACATGAAAGAAGAGCTGGAGCCAAGAAGAGAAAAAGAGAATATTTACAGAACGAAGAACGAATAGCGGTGCAAACACTAAGGTAATGTAAATAGTATGTCATAGGCGCTAAGGTAGGAAGGAATGTAAGGTAAATATGATCAACAATGTCATATGTGGCAGAGAAATAAAAAGAATGGAAACTGAAAAGGGCTAATGTCTTGATATTTATCAGGTCATGGGTGATAGTGACTATGAAATACATTAAATAAGTAGAACATTTCGGTCCAGAGGTAAGAAAGGTTTAATAAAAATTTATAATATGAAAGATCTGAAAAGGGTAACTCACATGGATTTGTTCACTGAGTCCTGTAGACTCCACCTGAATGGGGGCATCCTTTGAGATCTAAAAGAAGAAACAAGTAAAATGAGTAAATAGTACCAGAACTTTATACAATGGATATTGAGATTATGGAAATGTATTACTTCAACATTCAGTATGGGTTGAAATAAATGTATTTAAAAAGGTTTAGATACATGCATGATGACAGATTTCCGATGAGTTTCTGAGGAAATGTCTCAGCATTCTGCTGTTAACACAATGGAGAGCAAACATGCCCTCTCACAATCACTTGTTTATATTGTTTTTAGGGACAGAATTCTGTAGCTAGTAAAGCTGAGATGTGTACCAACATGGCATCTCTTATTAGTTTGCGTGTGAATAATTGCATAGTTTTAAAAATATATAGGAAAAGTTACAAATCTCTCACACTAAAAATAAGCAGTTGCTTAGATCCCCTGGGGAAATGCTGCCTGATAAATTAAAGATGAATCAATGATTAAGGCAAAAAAAAAGAGAAAAAGCTACAATAATCACACAGAACTGTCCTTTCTAATCCAGAGGGAAAGAAATAAAGGTTTTTCTAATTTTTTTCTTTTTAAATTAAAACAGGCCTTAAAAATATCCATTTAACAGAATTACCAGCAATTATTGTTGTATTTCATTATAGATATATTAAATTAAAACTTTTTTCAAATTAAAAACACCAGATATCTTTAATTCTAAGGAATTCAGTGTATTTTACAGACATCAAAATTTAATTACTGGTAAGATTTTTAGCAAAATTGTTATGTAATAAGAAATCACATCTGTTTTCCAAATTGAGAAATTGAAAATCAATAGCTTGTTCTGAGTTGCCTACTCACTGCCACCATTCAAATTTCATTGTGTTGGACGAAGCAGAGAGAGTGGGATAAAATCCTTTAACGGAGGGATTTAGAAGATTTAAGTGGCATTCAGTCTAACATGGGCTCCATGGTAACCGTACGGGCTATGCAAGCTGTTCACTGAATAGCCAAAACATTTAGGTAGACAGGATGTCAAGCCGAGCAACTTTGAAATGTGAACACTTTCTCTTGGCTTGAAATCCAAGCTTTAAGCACAAGTGCCTTGGTGAAGTCTTCCGTTTTTTGGCTAGTCAAGACAGCGTGAATCACTCAAAATCTGAAGTTATCAGAAAATTGCCCTTTCTAGTACAAACTCTTTCCAGTTCTGGAGAGTAGGTTTTGTTTTAACTCTGTTCTTAGATAATATTTTGGAGGGCAGCTGGCATGTTCTTCCCCACTTAGCCAGCAAAGGCAATCCAGCCAGGGGCAATTTATTGTGCTCAGAAAGCAGGACACCTGAGGTACAAGCAAAATGCCACTGATACTTAAGCAGAACACAACTAAGACTAAGATCTATCCCACTGGATGGGATGATCTGTACTTGTGCAGTTCCCGTGTCTTCAATTCATTCAGTCATCTACGTGGCCAGCTAGTCAAGTTACAACGAGCTCCTCCTGCACCAGAATGTGTGCTGGAAGGCGACTGGGGCTGCAGGAAGGGAAAGCATTAATTAAAGGACGACTGTGACTTGAAGAGCTCGCGTTCCAATCAGGAGAGTGCGGAAGGGGAGACAGACACTACAGCACAGAGTGCACATCCCTCATCCAAGATGCTTGGGACCAAAAGCATGTTGGATTTAGAATTTTTTTGGGCGTTGGAATATTTGCACATACATAATGAGATGTCTTAGGGATGGAACCCAGCTCTAAACAGGAAATTCATATATGTGTCACATGTACCTTATACCTACGGCCTGAAGGTAATTTTTTTTGCTTTTGGGGATGCTGAATAAACTACATACTGTGCACCTGTGTTTTGACTATATCCCACCACATGAGGTCAGGTGTGGAATTTGTCACTTGTGACATCATATTGGTGCTCAAAAAGTACCGGATTTTGGAGGATTTCAGATTTCAGATTTTTGGGTTAGGGATGCTCAACCTGTATAACAGAATGAGTGCTCTGAGAGAAGTGAATGCAAATCACTAGAAAAGCACCGAGCAGGGAGTAACTCCATGTTTGGAAGATGCAGGAAGGATTGCAAAGAGAAAGAAAATTTTGGAAATAGAGTTGGAGCTTTTGTGCTAGAGAAGTAAGGACAGGGGTGATGGAGCTGAGGGGGTCTAGAGGTCTTTCCAGACTGAAGAAAATACAGATAATTCTGCCTTGTATACTTGCTTGGTCTTTCCCTTTTTAGATGACAAGTATTTTGAGAGCAAAGACTGGGACTTAAGCATTGTTCTATCCCTTATAATATCTAGTCCAGGGCATTGGATCTAGTAGTTATTCAATAAATGGGTGTATTTTCAATAATTGAAGTTCATATGATTTCTGTATCTACCATTTTCACAAATGTGAGTATTTTCTACATCACTAATAGGATATTACATTTTAGTTGAATAATATAATACTTTTTGTTCAGTTGGGTCTTAGAGATTAATGGCTCTGATCATGTGTGAGAGCCTCTTTATCAGAAAAAGCCTTTTGTTACATTTCTAACTTGAAATAAATTACCTGAAATTTCAATTTGTCTTGAATTCTCCTGCGTTCTATGGAGGTCACATTCTGTCACCCTTGAACAGCGGCAGCTTTGACAGAACCTGTCTCAATAAGGAAAAGGTGGAGCAGTCAGTGAGTGAGATAGGATCGTCACTACCGTCCCAAGGCCTGGGGTCCTGATCACTCCCATCCCATTGGGAGAATGATGGTCTCATTTCTCTGAGCCCCTTGCAAAACAAGAGTCCTTTCCCACCCCACCCCAATATTCGTACAGTAGCAGCACCAGGAATAAAAGACAGACATTTATAAGACAAGGCATATATAAAATGATTCCTAATTAGAAGAGTTTTCATAACTTTTCAGCAGAAAAATATACCCCAATCACCCAGTTTTTTTGTCACTGGAAATTAGCTGATTTGGTACATAATTTCAGATAATGATTGTTTCAAGAGTCTGTTAAATCAACCTCTTTCATATATAATTATCTTTCAAGACATCTTTCTCTGATTATATATATGAAAATAGTTTGATATATAAATATGTAACTAAAAAGAAACCTATTGTATTATATACATATTTTTTATATTCTGTATATCATGATGTTTTGACATCTTTAATCAAAAAACAAAACCAAAACAAAAAACCCAGCCTTTCTGGTTGGGGAGACACCGCTTCTCCCAGGGCTAGCGGATTCGTAGAGATAGTAAATGACTCAGCCAGAAGCATAACCTTGATTTACAAACCACCTAATTCAGAGTTATACTCCTCTATCTGGCCCGTACATCACAGGAGGCAATAATTCTCTGTCTTACTCATCTGGGTTGAGGTACCAGACTACTAGAGACCACCCCTATAGTTTAGAGTCTGTTGAAATTATTCCAACTAGACAACCTTGCCATGCCTTGCTTTTTCTGCGGAAACCCCCACAAAGGCTCTGGTCTAAAGATTCCCCTCACTCCTGTCTCTGACCACCCCGCTGTCCTTCCCATGTGGCTCCGTGTGTTTTCCTGAACCTCTCCTCTGTCCCCTCTTGTGGCTGCACTTGGCTGACCATCTCATAAAAGAATATGAAACACCTGACAAATAGGAAGACTTAAGATAGAGGATATAAAATAGCAGCTACTCTGTGATGGTTTTTAAATTATTTCTTTTGGAAAATAGTTACCACTGCTATTTGAGATTGAAGCAATAAATTCTAGGGAATATTAAATTAGGTGACTCGATGTCAACAAGCATCAAGGGACATTGTTTGAGTCCTTGGATTCTCAGCTATTCTTTGGCAAATTGTACTCAGAAACTGTGTGCACAAGGTAAGTATTTGCATTGTACCCTAGTCAAACGCCTCTGGTTCCCCAATCCGGTTCCCCAATCACTTCCACTAGCACTGCAAGCTTTCCTTGGAGCTGATTGTTTGTTCTTTCACCATACTTCCAGCCACTTTGATCTTTTTAATGCTACCTGCATTTAATAAGCAAATGGGAAAGTACAAATCATATGCGTTTTGAAATTAGATACCTTTGTGTCTGAATCCTAATTTATTATATATTCGGTCATGACTTTTATAGTCAGATGTACAATGATTCATGTATTTTCTCTGTTACATATTAATTGTGGATTATGGGAAATTTTTATAACTTTCCTGAGAATTTATTATTTGTGTATTAAATGGGAACACTAATTACAGTTGACATTTATTGAGGGTTTATTAGGTACCACATATTGTATTTACATTATCTCATTCCGGCCTCATAGTAACCTTGGAATATAGTAACAATATAGCTATTCTTGATGGGGTTCAGGACAAACTACCCCAAAATATGGGACCTTAGCATTTGAGAAAACAGCAGAATCAGGAAGGTCACTCTCACCTTCCCTTCACCGCTTGTCCCCTGAAGCAGGCCACAAGACCTGGAAAAGAATTTTCTGACCTTCCCTTGAAACAGATCATGATACCCTTATTCCAGAGATACCCTCCCAATACCCAGAGGAAAGAAACATCCTCATCTCTGAAGACACAGGGACACAGAGAAGAATCTGGATAACAGGCCTTGCTAAGTTCTCCGCAGTTAATTACCGTTGAATCATACCCACTTCGTCCAATCATACTTCTCCACAACTGTCCACTGTCCATCAAACCGTGCAGAAAAATATGCCAACTTCTCTGTTTCTTTGAGTCTTCATTTCCGAAGACTCCTGTGTCAGACAAAATTTATATTGAATAAATTTGTATGATTTTCTCTTGTTAATCTGTCTTTTGTTATAGGGGTCTCAGCCATTAACCTAGCGATGGGTGAGGAAAAAAAATCTTTCCTCCCTTACATTATTTAAAATTCTATTCTGTAGACCAAAAATGAGGCTGATTTAAGTTAAATTTCACCAAGGTTACTCAGCTAATAAATATGATGAAATTTAGAATCCAGGTCCAACTTGTTCTAAATCAAATATTTTTATGCACTCTCCTGTTACTCAACAGTAGGGGCTTTTAACCCTAATTGCAAATCAGAATTACCTAAGGAGGATTTTTCTTTAAGTTATAGATGCTCAGTTCCCTTCTTCGGAGATTCTAATTTAATAGATTTGGATGAGTATTGGAAATTATTTTTTTTTAATTTCACTCTTGATTCTGATGTGTATCTAAGATTGAAAGCACTCATTGCCTTAAAGGGTCTTAAATAACATATCGTATGTTGATAGAAACTAGAATGTTTCACTTTAAGATATGCCTCTTTGACATAAATATTTGTAATCTGGAAGCAGCTGGGCAGCAGCAGTTAGACTGCCTAAGCTGCCCTTTCTTACCTACGGCGGGCCACAAAAATTCCTGCGAAAAGATGCAGGGGACTTCTGCCTTCTGCCTTCCTTCTTTTTGCCTAATGACAGAATGTAAATCCTCTGTGCTGGGGACAGCTGCTAGCAGCTCAGAGAGGGCGCTGCCAGGGCCTGAGGAATCTGGAAGCAAACTTTGCTACTGTGCCATAGTTTTCCCGCCTTTGGGAGCCTGCAGCTGCTCTCTCCTTTGTCTTATCACTGCTGTAAAATGTTTTGCTCTTTGTTAAAATACCATTTAAGCAAGTCTCCCAAACCATTGCTTTGATAGAGTTACTTTCCTGAAAATTGCTTTTCTTCCACATAATGGGCATGGTGTACATTATTAAATTTGCCTTTTTCTCTTATTAATCTGTCTTTTGTTTCAGGAAAGTGTCTCAATTATGAACTTATGAGATTTGAGGAAAAACCATATTTTCTCCCCTTCAATGTGTAATGGAAATGATAATTTGAGATATAGTAATAAAATGTGTGCTTTGGAGTATTTTTATTGACTGGTCTAGTAAGTCCAAGGCATTTACCTGCCTTGGAAAGGGAAAATGGTGGAGTTAGAATAGCGGTGCCAAGAAAAATGGTTAGTATTCATCTCTGTTTCCTAAATAGGACTTTGTAGGAACGATAGCTTTAAGAGTTGGCCTATGTCAAGAGAGACATCAAGAATCAAGCATAGAATGCTCAAACAAAAGGTAGAGATTGCTTCCTAATGCAGAGATAAATCCTGTTTCACTTAGAAGAATGAAAGATTTCTCCCTTAGGGAGAAGACAGACAGGATGTAGAGGAAATAGAGTCCAAAGCTTACCCTTTTTGGTCCTAGTAGGAATGAATAGAAGAAGATAGGGAGAGAGGAAAGAGAATTAATAACACAGACAACAATAACAACAACTAACTCACATTGCTTACCATAGCCAGGCACTGCTTTGAGCACCATACGCTTTTTAACTTATTTAATCATTATATTAACTATGAGGAGGAAGAGACTTATTATAGAATCTATTTTATGGATGAGTAAATTGCGGCACAGAGACATTAGGTGACTTCCCGAAGGTTGCCCAGCTAGTAAATGGCAGAGCCTGGACTGGAACCTAGGCATTGGAACAATCTGTCTCAGACAGCAATTTATTTTCTAAGAAGAAGATGAAACATGGCATGTTTCACAGGCAAACAAGGGAGAGACTATAAGCTTTTAGGTTGGATAAGTACACATGACACACACCACACACACACACACACACACACACGCACGCACGCACGCACGCACGCACGCACTCCATACTCTCCTCGCCAACCCCTCATCCAGCGTGGCTCAAGGCAATGGTGCATCAGCAGTAGTGCAGGTGGCTGGACAGGAGAGCTTAAAGCGAGCTCCATCTCCCCCATAGCTTGCCTGCACATGGCAGGCACAAGACAAGTGGGGGACCTAACGTGCCCGAGTGAGAGGCACAGGAGTGCCAAAATGGGCCTGTGGCTTAGCAGGGGCTTGGGCTCAGGACGAGGTTTCTGTGAACTGTCCCTTCAAGAATGGAGGCAAACGGGTCGAGGCACACATTCCAATGCGGGCACGGGTGCATTAAGCCTGCATAGCAGAAAGGACCAGTCGCACTTAACAGCTACCAGTCTGCAGGAAGACCAGTTCTGCTCTTTCATGTCAGAGAAATGCTGGATCTGAAGAACCCAGAATGATTTCTTCAAATACTCAAATTTTTTAGAACAAATGCCAGCTCTTTCAGATTTCTGCCCTCTACTGTTTTCTGAGATATAATCTGGCTGGTGAGTGGTCGTGTGACCCAGGCAGAGGGGATTTAGAATGCAGAGGACACAAGGGGCATCTGAAGATGCAGCCCAACATTGGCTAAGGGTGTGGGCTTGGGATCTGAAGCTTAAGCAATTCTACAGCTTTAACCCTTAAAATGAGGACAATAAAGGTAACTCTCTGATAGATTTGTGGAAATTAAAGCAATTAATCTATGGAAAAGTGGTTAGCACAGTACCTGATATGTAAGGGGCAGACTGTTAGGCTAGATCAAGAGATATGATTTGTTCTGGCACATCATGCTACATAGGATTTCAGCAACTAGATAAAGCTCCCTGAAGGTAAAATTTTACTTATTTTTTTTTGGAAATTTATGGTACCTAATACAATGTGTAGCACTACAATATTCGGCAACTAAATGCTAATTTCAATCTCTCTGTTCAGCAGAGGTTCAGAAGACCTCTACATTCTGGTAATGTGAGCATCCCAAATTGTATCAAACATAAAGGGCATCGGAAGATCTTCTCTCCTAGCTTAACCCATCCCTGATGGCTTTGCTGAAATTTGTCTCCTAATTTTCCTGTTCACTCCGACTTTGAAAACACTTCTGTGTCTTTTCAAAGTTGAAAAGTATCATGTTCAGTACTTTCTTCCCAAAAATAAATAGGCAATTCCATATTCTTATACATTTCTCCTCTTAACTTCAGCAAAGCATTTCAACTTAAATATCTATCATCAGTGAAATCTCTATTATAAAGTAGTGCTGGGTCAAGACCTTTTCAGGTAAAGAAAGGCTTAGTGTTTTTTTTTTTTTGTCTGCTGAGTAAAACATACAGCTCTTTCGTCTCTCAATATACTTTTTAACTTAGCATTGTCATTCTACGAACAAATCGTATTCCTCGTTGGATTCATGTTGACTATGGGACAGATGGAATTTCTAAATGAGCTGAATTTGAGAATCAAGGGGGGTGACTTTCATTGCACTTGGTGATTTGACTATATTAGCATGTTTTGTGTTGCACTCTCATATGTGGTGCTTATTTTAGCTTTTAAAATGTGCCTGCAGGTTGAATTATTTTAAAAACATATAAGAATGTACGTATAATGAATAGTTGAATACAAATTGTTAATTCTCTTTTCCTCTCCCTCCATCCTTTCTCAAAGCTGTGGCACCTCGATATAGGACTATGCCACCAGCTTTCTGTTTTACATGAAATGAACACAGTCCTAATGCCAGATAGCTTTGCAAAAATATGCTTCTGGTCACAAAGTGGGACACAGACATAGAATATGGATAGAACATGGGAAAGCACATTGCAGTAATGTCATGCTGGTAGGTCAGTACAAACATCTTCAGAAAAAATAATCACAGATTATTATAATTTGGGGTATGGCACTGAATTCATTTTCATGAACACTGCATAACCCACAGAATAATTTTAGAATAATTCCAGTTAAAACAAGCAAAGGGAAATATTGGATAACTGTCATATTTTGATCTTATTATAATAAATGTTAATGAAGTTTCTTATTTAGTTCTTATCTAATGCACTTTGAGGTAAGTGATAATTATTTTTAGCCAACATTTGCTCTTTGGTTAATCAATCCAAATGATTGCCAGAGAAGAGGTATTTTAAAATATAGCAATTAAAATTTGAGTAAATTAATGTGGTAACATTGTACTTAAAGGTTTTTTTAATCATATGACATAAAATAATGAGTAAATGGTCATTTAATAATTAGTTCAAATTTTGCCTGCTAAAAATAAAGTATTTAAAACTTCTTTTGAGTAAATGTGGAGTTTCTCCCATTCAATTCTTGTCAGTGCCTCTTTTCCTGAACATTTTGTAAAGCAATCTATATAATTAAAACAGATGGAACTGAATATTTGTGGGTGGGAGATTTGATTGCAAAAAGGACTTCTCGAGTGTATTTACTTATAAAATTGTGAAAAAGCCTTTTAAAATTCATACACAAAATGGTATGATACAATTGTTTAAGACTTTAATACAACGGGCAGATCTTTTGAAGTGACAATAGATCAAGTGTCAAAATATGCCAAAAATATTATATCAGCAGCTTTTATCATTATTAATATTTTATAGAATGAAAAATATTTCTGATGTCTCTGTCAGAAGCCTTCTTGAATCTTGACCTAATTTGTTGGGATAATTTAAGAATTTAAAACTTGCTGTTTCTATCTCTGGCTAGTTTAATTTGTCATTTAGCTCTCTACAAGACTAAAGACACACAGCAAAAATAGCTCTTACATATCAACATTTAAATGAAAACAGCCTCTATGTCATGCAGAGTGGAGAATTTGCTAATCAAATGTTCGCTGGGGCAATACTTACAGAACTATAGTAGCGAGCATCTGACCAAGTGTTAATGCCTTACAGGAAAAGAAATGACGTTATTTGCTTTAGATATAAAGTCATTTCTTTTTAAAAATTAGCCTATTTAATGCATGGGAGATTGCCATATTCCTTCATTTAATGTTGCATTCTCTATAATGATTTCTGATTACCAAAATGCATAGTACAAATGCTAATCAGGACCCTTTTCACAACAAGTGTGGATGCTGAGTGCCTCCTACGAATTTAATCACAGTGTGTGATTCACGCAGTAATGGGTCATAATTGCCCCCCACCAAGTTGTCTTGAGGGTCCTGCTTCATTTTATTACCACTGGACCTTATCAACCACTGAAATCCACCACAGTTGCCTTGAAGGTTGCAACTAATCTCTACATGCATAATTATTTCCAAATAAACATGTCCAAGAAGGGTGAAGGATTGCATTTGTTCTCTCCCCAGTTTTATAATAAATTAAAAAATGAATAGCAGTATTTACACAATTTTATATTACCTTTTACTTTTTTCTTACCTTGGAAAACAGGCTGATTGCCACCTCTCCAAGTAATTAAATCTAGTTGGTAGCCTATGTACAGATGCGTTAGAAACCTTTTTATTGCTTTTAGCTTCAGACATCCTGGGGTTCATTTTCTCTGTGGTACCTGGGGAGCTACCCAGACAGTTCACTGTCACTTTAGAGAATAGCAGCCTCCGTCGTTTTTTTTCAAACCAAACTTGAAAGATTCTGAACTTTAAAACTCAGTGCTGCCGATTGTTAGGAGCAAACTGAACAGCTGCTGCCTGAGGGAACTGTAGTGTCTCCTTGGAAGGACTGGTTGTGCACAGTTAGAGTAAATGACTGCCTAGGTAGTGTATTTCAGTGTTTCCTTCTCCTTTGTTTTTTTATTTTATTTATTTATTTTGAGACAGAGTCTCACTCTGTGGCCCTGGCTAGAGTGAGTGCTGTGGCGTCAGCCTAGCTCACAGCAACCTCAAACTCCTGGGCTCAAGCGATCCTCCTGCCTCAGCCTCCCGAATAGCCGGGACTACAGGCATGCACCACTATGCCCGGCTAATTTTTTCTGTATATTTTTAGTTGTCCAGATAATTTCTTTCTATATATTTTAGTAGAGACTGGGTCTCACTCTTGCTCAGGCTGGTCTCGAACTCCTGAGCTCAAACAATCCACCTGCCTCAGCCTCCCAGAGTGCTAGGATTACAGGCGTGAGCCACCGCGCCTGGCCCCTTCTCCTTTAAATAACTATCTCCCATCTATACACATGCAACAGTTTGTTAATGCCTAAAGTGTTTTTTTTTTTAAATTTAAATAAACACAAGCTATCTGTGCTCCATAATTAGAGAAATTAGGCCATGGATACTTACTGAGCACTTACTATATGTCAGTCATTGCTAAAGTCCTTGGAAAACAATAATAAGTAGGAAAAGTCCTTGCTCTCAAAGATCTTATATGCCAGTGAGGGCAGAGATAACACAAATAACACAGCAACTTCAATTCACAGTAAAGTGCAAATGAAGGCAAGATTTGATGGAGTTGGGTGGGGGGAGAACACAGGACTACCTAACTGGAATGAGTGAATTACGGGAAGGTGATTTCAAGGATAATTGCCTACTTAAAAATTTTTCCTCAGAACCACCCCAGTTTTTCTCCTTTTTAATTGGGCAATAGTGGAATTTTAGCTAGGCTTTTGGATTTGATATTTTTTCTTTTTCTTTTTCTTTTTTTGTTATCAAGAGTATTGCTGGTGGCTGCTCAAAAAATTGAATATAAAATTACCATATGATCTAGCAAATCCACTTCTTGGTATATATCCAAAATAATAGAAAGCAGGTACTCAAATATACATTCGTACGTATTCATAACAACCCTATTCACAACAATCAAAAGGAAGAAATGGCTCAAACGTCCATCAATAAATGGATGGATGAACAAATCGTGGTATATACTTACAATAGAATATTATTGCACCGTGAAGAGACATGAAGTACTGATACATGAAAATATTCTAGGTACATGAAGCCAGACAGAAAAGGTCATATATTGAATGCTTCTATTTATGAAATATCTAGAGTAGGTAAATCCATAGAGACAGAAAACAGATTGGTGGCTGCCAGGGGCCAGGAGGAAGGAGGAATGATGAGTAAGCGCTAAAGGGGTACAGGGTGTCCTGTTGGAGTCATGAAATTTTTTTGAACTTGATAGAGATGGTGGTTGCACAACATTTTGAATACACTAAATGTCACTGAATTGTTCACTTTAAAGTGGAAAATTTTATGTTATATTAATTTCACCTCAATAATAAAAAGAAAAAGTATTGCGACATGTCTACTCCAGGATAAGTTAAGCATGACAATTTGGAATGTTTCATACCTTTGTTCATTTACTGATTTTTTTCATTCGTTTTTCACGTATTTGTTATCTGTACCATTCGCCAGGCACTGTATTATGTGTCACCAATACAGACTTAGTTTGTGTCTTTTTAGCACTCTGTCTAGTATGGGATATAGACAAATACAAGTGTTTTGTATGGACCATAGAAGTTTTCCTCTTTGCAATGCACATCTTACACTTTTATAAGCTGACTTTATATTTTGTAATTTAAAAGAACATTTTTTCACTTTGGTGCAAATGTGCAATAGGTATTTCCTCAGATAACAATATTCAAAGTTGAATGCCTCAATCAATTCTTAAAATTCAGCATTGAATCCACCATGTCAGTAAAAAAAATGGATATTTGGGTCACTAAAGATTTGTCTACACTAAGAATGTGTCTACCCATCACAAGTGTTTGCAGATACACGGCTCCAATCCTCATTCTATCAAAATCTACAGCATTGTGTTTTTTGCCCAAATGCTTTCCACAGAGAACTTGTTCAGCAAGTCAACATAGGGAAATGCTTCCTGTAATGTTCTAATATTTTTGTATTGTAGAGCTCTAGCACATATTAGCATTCTATACCCTCTGAAAAGCTGTACAGAAATACATTTATTTGATTTTATTTAATCCAAGATTTTTTAAAGTTATTTAACCATAGGATTTTGTTTGTTTTTTCATAAAACACCTATTACTATCTGACAGAACTAGTATTATACAGGTCACATAGTATGAAATGCAGTTTTAGTCCTCTAATACTCTTCAGTGAGTTAGCCCTGCCATATGGCTAAATAATTTACTCAGTAGTGATCGTAGAGTAGACTAGTGCTCTCATACACTTAGTTAGCTTCATTTTTCTACATTGGACTTACAGCTTTTGAGAATATATTAATTATTTTGTGTAATCACTGTCTTTTCCTCTAGAGCAGAAGCATTATGAATGCGGGCATGTTTTAGTCACTGCTGTATCTCCAATATCCAGAACAATGACTGACACCTAATATATAGCTGACACCTAATATATGTCAGTTAAAAAATACATATCGATATATTGGCTGAATTTTTAAAACATGAATATTATGTTCTTCTTATAAGGGGTGAAGGAAGCAGACAGGTACTGTAATCAGAAGAGTTTAACAGGATTCCAGAAAGAGAGAGATTTCACTTACCATTTGGTCTATAATTTTTCTTATTGATACTATGATTATAATAGATAATATTAATATTACTAAAAATAGCAAGAGAATGTAAACTGCCAAGAACATCTTACACAGTAAATGAAACAAGATTATATTTATTATCTGTCCATTAAGTCTATTTTAATTCGACTAAAGCATTGGAGTAGACCTGGGTAAACTGATATTTTCTCCAGGAATTCATGGTATAAAGCAACCACGTTTGAGTGCTAGATGATACAACTCCAGGTCCAACTCTGCCATCCAGCAGCTGGGTGAATCATTGTATAAATCACTTTTTGGGCTTCTCTTTTGTTATCTGTAAAATAAGGGGATTGGACTAGCATATCTTTAAGGTACTTTTTGTATTCAGTGTTCCACAATTCCCACAGTTCTGGATCAACCATTTTTCCTTTTTATCAGTCTCTCCAACTGCTTACTTTTCATCACATTGTTTTGAATTCTTTCTCTGCAGCTACATTCTGAGTCTCTTAGGAACTGACTTCAATAGGCCATTATCTGGGTTCACTGAGTCCTTGTTGTTATTCCGAGGTCGGTTTCTGCCCACTCATTTGTCATCCATCACCAGTCTACGGACCTTCCAAACAAAACCTATTGAGCACATCATCACTTTCTAGGGTCAGGATGAGGGTCAAACATCCCTAAAAGCACATTTCCCACCAACTGGCACTTGGTGTACAGACTCTCATCACTCAAAGTCCCAAATCAACTGCGTCCTGAGGGATCCGCTGGGGAAATCAGTCACATTGTCAGTTGTCTCATTCCCTTCCTGGCCGTTTGGTTTATGGAGAAGGTCCGAGTGATGCACATAGATTAAAACAGGCCTCCTTCTCTTCACTTTCCTTAGGGTCCAGGTTAATTTTGTCTCCCGTTTGGAGCCTCAGTCCTGCTCTGTCATGGATGAAGATCTCTCGGATCCCTAAACCTGGAGTCTCAGGCCTTCACTATCCTTTTATGTTTCTTTTTTATGGGAATCTTCCAGGCCTGGGTCTACTGAGGGTCACCCACAACTTCAGGCTTTGAGCTTTTCTTGTAGTAACATCCAAGCGGGAGGGGAGGAAGGCAGTATGGAGCTGGAGAAGCCGCCTGAATGTCTGTTTTGTAGCTGCATTCTCTTCTTTGTTGTCTCTCAGTTGAAAAGGCCCTGGAGACAAAATGACTTCTTTGCAGTGGAGGAAGTTTCATGAATTCAGTTGTTGCTGTGACCGTTAAACCAAATGTTAATGTTGAATCAGTATGTTAAAATGAGAACTATTCCAAATATATGCGGGAGCATGATACAATAAAAACTCCTTTAAGATAGTGTGTTTCTTGTTAAATACTAAAAATTAGCACCATTTTGCTGGGCCTAAAACATAAAATTTAAGGCCAAAGATATTTTAGATTCCCACAATGGATTTTTCAGAGTTCTTAGAACATTATCATAAACTTCCGTGTATTCTAAAATAATTAAACAGAAGTTCTTGGAGCTATCTTGCCAAGGTCATTTGGAAACTATTCCCTGAGCTGCTTTGAAATAATAAAAAAATTGTAATGTGAATTGTAATTACTTAGAACACTGTAGAATAAAGCTACAGTAAATTCCTTCACAGTTGAACTAAACTGTTTAACACATGGAATGTCTAATTGACAATTCTGTACCAAAGTGTAAATTTGTCAAGGAAGGATACACAACAAGTTTTTTTTAACATCTCAGTGAGTGCTGTTGTGATTTGGATCTATTACTTCTGAATATTGCATGAAGCTGACAAGCACTTGTCATTTAAAGACCACATGGAGGCATTTAGTTTTCCATTTAGACATAATAACACATTATGCAAATGAGCTTGCAAAGGAAAGCTGGAGGCTGACATGAAATAAACTGTCAAACACAAGTTGCTAATAAATGAACATTTCTTTATAGATTGTCTTAATTTGGGGAGTTGAAAAATACATTTGGCTGTGGTGAATCAGGAACCTTAGAAGAGGTTTCAATTTTTGACTTTACAGCAGCATTCTATTCCTCCAATTATAAGAGGTTTTAATTTAAGTAAAACTCTTAGAACTTAAATTTTACAAAAGAGATTTATAAGTAAATTTTGTTTCCACATTTTCGTGGTTTAGAGATACCATAGTTTGATTTATTCTCATGTGATTATTCACTCCTCAATTCTGTGCTGCCCTCTAATAGGTCTAATACTTTCAGTTTGACCTAGAGAACAGATTATTGGGATCCAAAGGAGTTTTTGACACTTGTAATTTTGACTAGACAGGGACTACCTACCTAGTTTCTCTAAAAACATATCCAAATCTCTTAGAAGACTTCTTAAAAATGCATATTCCTCAAGGTTTATTACCAACACATATTCTTCAGTCCCAACCAAGACTGATCCAATCAAAATTTCTGAGAGTGAGGCCTATGAATTTGTATTTTTTTAAAAAGCATCCCAGGAATTCTCACACTCAGTAGAGTCTGAGAATCTCTGGATTAGGTAGTCTGGAGGGTCCATGACAAGTACAATTTCAAGATTACTAAGGCTGGAATTTATATGTCAAATCAGATGTGACATGAAATTGGAGATTGATTTATTAGGGTGATTCTAGCTCGAGATGCAGCGATTGCCACTCAGTAAGCTTCATTCTCTACCTGTCCTCGTGTGGCAGTAAGTCCAATGAAGTGACATTAGAAATACAACCAGACAGAACCATTTCTCCTTGTTGATGGCCTCTAGGGGCAGACCTGGGGAGAGACAGGATATTGGAAGTGGGAGAATCTGCTGGGAAAAGGGGAATGTTTAGGTGCGGGGGACAGAGTTGAGGCTGTTTAGCCTCCCTTCTTCATCCACACTCTGCCCAGAGATGGTCTTGAGGGCTTCTGATCACTTGTACTCACAGAACATAGAAAAGACAGCAAAAGTTTCCTTTATCCCCCTGTTAAAATTATTAATTAGGAGATTTTTAGACTGAGGAGGCTCTAATGCCAGGGTTCCTTCTCCAGCAAAGCAAAACTCAACTCAGGGTAACCATTATATTCTAGGAAAACAAAACTTAAGCTTAACCAATCAGAAAATACTGACCTGTAACTAGGAACTGTCCGCTGGAATGATTCAAATAAGGCTACTGCTCCACTTTAACCAATCAAATGTTTTCTTTGCCTTGCTTTTGTGTTTAGCCTGTAAAAGCCTTTTCCTTGTGCCCCTTGGGTTGAATCCTTCGGGTTTGGAGCTCCCTGATTCATGAATTGCAGTCTGTTCACATAAATTATTTAAAATTTTAATTTATCAAAGCTTATCTTTTAACAGCCCTTAGACATCTTCTTGAACACATAAACCCATCAGAAGCAGGAACACTTTTCTGTTCCCTGACACTGCTGTGCTGTTGGCTGTTTGAGCTGTGAGGTCAGACTTTAATGGATTCATTTCTGCCTTCTTTGATTTGACTTTTGAATTAGCCCCAATTTTTGTCCACAGTTCTAGTGCCTAGAAAAACATTTCCTTTACCTGTATACGCTCATTTGGAGCCATCCTAAGGTGTTTCTAACATCGAAGTGTAATTGTTGCTTCCTCCAATTCCAACCTAGCTGTCTGCCTTAGTGCCCCAACCTGCATGTTGACAAAGCCTCTCTCCTGACCAGACTTTAGTCAGGCTCCTCTGAGGCCCTTCCTCTGCTAGACCTTGACCATGGCCCTTGTCTTTTTTGGGTCTGCATAGCCTACTTGTAGCAAGAATCCTGCTAAGTCAGTTTAGGGACAATTTCCCCTGATGTCTGATCAAATTCTTCATCCTCCACCCTTGATATCTTATCACCCTGGCTCAGCTCCAGCAATAATTCTGTTAAGTTGGTTTAGCAACAATCCTTCCTACCCTTGGTGCCTCCTCTTAGCAATTTGCCATCCTTTGACCTCCTCATTCTGCTCATTGTAAATGAGCTGTAAATCTCCACTCATCTTTGCTGTATTCAGAACTGAGCCCAGTTCTACACCTGAGGTCTTTTTTCCCATGTAATAGTTTCTGAATAAAATCTGTTTGAAATGCTTTAACTGCTCTCTGGCTCTGGTTTTCCTTAACAGTAATAGTGCCAGAAGCTGGACGGAATCGGATTTATCGTTGCACCTCCAGACCTCTCACCCAGGACCCTGAATGTGTCCTTTGAAGTCTTTGCCCTCACTCCTGACGGATTGATTGGGGAGTCACTAGTCAGTCCGACTCCGAAGCCGGTGCTCCAGATGACAATCCACTGGAGTACGGTAAGGACAGATTTTGATGCTTAAGGTTTCGAGTATGCTCTGAAGCTTCTTTATTTGAAAGGTATCTCCTGGGCTGGAAGTTTTTTCTGGCTTTTTATTTCAAGTGGGGATTCACTCCCTGACTCCTTAGGTGGAATTTTTTTTTCGACCTCTTGG
The DNA here is from genome assembly GCA_963575035.1 of Avahi laniger. Taxonomy (NCBI): domain Eukaryota; kingdom Metazoa; phylum Chordata; class Mammalia; order Primates; family Indriidae; genus Avahi; species Avahi laniger. The sequence continues at coordinate 15,547 of CAUYSK010061740.1, read as the reverse complement.
TGAGGCCTCCATATTTTATTCCATCCTGCTTCTCCCAAGGGAACTTCTCAGTTTACTGAAACTCTCCCACCTTCTCAAAATCTTCCTTGACTACAGGCTCCATCAACTCTGTCTGCTTCCTTTCTTATTGGCATGATTTTATTAAGGATAATTTGGGACTTCATTCATTTCTTTGGAAAACTTAAGATCAACCCACAAGATCAACCCTCTTCTCTTCTCTCTTCCTCATTTACCACTTCTGATCTTTCCTTCACCTCCTTGCATCCTTAGATATATTCCTCTTTACACCTTTACATCTTCTATTTGTCTATGCACCCCTTCCAGATTTTTCCCTTTCCATTTCAGCCCCTCGACTCCCTGTAGTCACTTGAACTTTCAGTCCCTTGTCCCCACAGGAGGCTCTCAGGGGACTCAGGAGTCCTCAAAAGCAATCATCTGAGGCTGAAAAGAGAAAAAAAGTTAATTTGAAACAGCCTAGGTATTTGGCACACTCAGATGGGCTTTGGAAACATTCATACTACCACTTGGTATTTCTCAAAAGTCCCTCCTCACCCAAAATTTAGTCCACAGCTTCCATAAGATTACATATCAGGGCAAATGAAAATCTTAAAAGTTTTCTCCACAAATAGTAATAAAAAGCATTATCCATCATATTGAGCAGGTAATCTTAATTTGTTTCATCTGCCAAAAGTATAATTCAAAAAATGAGAGAGATCTGTTTTATATAAACCTGAGTCATGACTAACATTTTAGAAGAAGCTCTAAGGTCTCCATTTGTATCTGTATGTTTATGTATGCATGTTATGTATATGTGATATTTTTCTACCTTCTGATGGTATTGCCAAGTTAATTTATAAAATCCTTTAAAAGAGTGCTATCCAAATTGGCTTAAAGATACATAAGTGCATATATAAATTAAATATCCCTACTACTCAAGAAATATAGAAAGTAACTCAAATCTTTTTCAAGTTCATGTGACTTGAGTAAGACTAGTTTGGTACAACTGGTTTAATAAAAATGGGTATGTCTTCTGAGTTATAATATGAGCATATATTTTTATTCTACTTGGGATTACTAGTCAACTGAGGTAGCATTATATCTACTAAATGTTTAAGATTATAAAAATTATAAATTCAACATAAGAACAAGTGTATAAGTAAAGCTGCAGTAAAAATGAATATGAATGGCTTGATGTATATCAAGTACAGCATTACATAAAACTAAGCCCAGGAATTCAACTTTTTAAGGTATTTTTCTTTCATGATTATTTCGATACTTGTCTAACATGCATTCGTTGTAAAAACAGTTAACAGGGAAATAACTTGAAATGATGATGAGCTTTGTTTAACAACTTATGAGATTTTCATGAACAATCAAAACATAATTGTTAAAAATGTGTATTAAGTTGAATAAAAGTTCTATGAAGAAATTTTTCAACGATAATTAAGCTTTAATGATGCAAATCAGTGATGCAATCAGTTGGCGTGTGGTACTTACACAAACAATAATTATGTTTTATATTATCTGCCTAAAAACAGTTTCCAAAATCATTTTAATAACTTGCAAACTTTGACCTATGCTAAATTAAATTACGTAAGAGGTATCCATTAATCATTTCTAAGATAAACTGCTGAAACATTGATTACCAAGAGCATATGTTTAAGTTTATATACTTTGGCTTCTTATTTTTACGTGGTATAAAGAGGCCAAATATATTTGAATCTGTTAATAGACATGTTCTTTTGACACATTGAAAAACTGTACTATGAACAAGCATATATATAAATACCTATGAAAACTGCGAGATGGTGTATTCATAAAATTTGCTAGTCTGCTACAGAATCTGGGGATGTGACAGATAATTCACAATTGTCTACTTTCCAGTTCTCTCTGTTAAAAAAAAGGTTGGTAATGTTTAAAAATTGTCATCAATATATATAAATAAACTACTAAAATAATAAGGGAAACAACATGTTTGCAAAGTATGCAAGGTATGTATGATACATGTTTGTTAAAGGAAAAAGATAATAATTTTGTTCTAAAGTAAAATGACTTGTTCCAGAATGAGAAAGAGGAAAATATAGGACAAAAACTGAAAGGATATAAAAAGCTGTAGAAGGTTTATGGGAAGGAATCTGGGGAAAGGGATTTTATCTCATGTGGTCCAAACTGACTAAGATTTGATAGATTTATGTATAAGATTTTTTTTGAACGAAATTTTCTTGGATTATTGGTCTACTCTTAATAAAATATTATAAAAGATTTTTCTTTACCTTTTCAATAATTCACCTAGGAAACAAAAACTTTACGTCTCATCAGAATAATTTTCTGTGTGTTTTGTTAACCTTTATTCTGCCCATGACTATTTAGCACCTAGACTGCCACACTAGAAAAAAAAATTTTTTTCCGTGGGGACCACAGTGTTTAATTAGGAAAATAGAATAAAAACTTCAAAAACAAAATGATCCTGTCAAATTTAATGAAAAATTTGTTATGTTTTATTGTTTTCTGTGCCTGAGTTATATACAACTTGAAAAATGGTTCTTGTGGCTCCCAGGGTGAAGAGACATGAGTTACATATGCTTCACGAGGCCCTGGGCTCAAAACTAGCATGAATGAACTACAACTCACGTGATAGTTAATGTGTTAAAAGAAACAAGTCTTCTCACTTTTAAAAGAGCTAAGTTTTTTTTTTACAATCATGTCAATTCCTATAGTTATTTTTGAAATCTTTTATTGTCACCCTGGTTAAATAGGTAGCTAAGTATTGTTTCACAGTGATCTAGGATCTTATTAAGTGTTCAGCCCTGTAGACATTTTTTATATTTTGCTTTCCCCATATCAAATCCTAATAATTTTAAGGTTTCTCAGAGGGCCCCTGAAAAATCTCAAAGAATTGTTCTTCCATCTTTTAAAAAGAGAAACATTAAAAAAAATTACATTTATTTGAAAGGTTAAATTGTATGATAAGCATTGTCAAGAAGAGATGCTTACTCTTCCCTAGGTTGTATTTGTATGGGTAAATGGTATTAATACAAATATTTTAGAAATTGTATCTTTCCCAGAAATTTGTCAATACTCTGGCTGTCCATATGCCCAATTTAATGTTATCAGTTATAATGCTGATTATTATTTCAAAATGTGTGTTACAGAAATAACCAAATTTCCTTGTCAAATGAACTCTCATCAAATTTTCAACCACGGCCATTTTAAGTCTACTGTCATCATAGATATTGCTTTACTCTGACGCTTTCCTGAAAAGTGTTTGCTGTCAGCTACAGGCCAGAGTGCTTTGCTTTAACAAAAAGGGACTGTCTCAGAGATACATGGAAAGGACTATCACAAAACCAAAACCCGACTGCTCACATCTTCATTGGGACAAGCTAAAGAAAGCCCCGTGAGCTGAAGTTAGACCCTTCTGTGCTGTGACTGGGCTGCAGCCATGAGTGTAGCACTGACGTGTATGCCCTCACCAAAGACGTTCAGCTGTAAGCCAGGAAATCTGTTGGATTGCCACTGCTGTCCGCACTCCACCACCTAAAGATGCTTTGAGCCCAACGTCTAGAATCTTCTTGACTGGCTGCCCATAGACTCAGAAACTGAGTGTACAGTCTGTACCAACCACTAAGCTTTGTTTGTTTGTCTATTTTTCATTTTCACGTAACTTCCTCTCATTAAATGCCTGATGATTTGCGTTATCCAGCAAATATGCTGTACTACCAAGTCCCAACAGATGGTTCAACTGGTCTTTAATGGACAAGAGAATGAGAAATGAACTCACATTTTTCAGAGGAAAGAAGAGACATGGGTCCTTGAACACGAGGAAGGACTGACAAAGACTCTCTCCCTGATCAAACTTTAGTGAGACTCTTCTGTACCCCTTTCTGTACGAGGCCTTGACCTTGGCTCCCATGCTTGCTAGGTCTGCATAGCTCACTTGTAGCAAGAATCCAGCTAAGTCAGTTTAGGGAGAATTTCCCAGCATGAAATCTGATCAAATTCCTCTGATAAGCTGTCAATATCTGATCATCCTGGTCTGCCTTCAGCAAGAATCCTGTTAAGTTGTAATAGCAAAAATTCCCCTTACCCTTGATGGCTCCTCCTAATAATTTTCCATCCACTGACCTCATTCTGCTCATTGGCTATAAATTCACAGTTATCTTTGCTGTACGCTCAGTGAGTGGAGTCTGATCTCTCTCCGCTATTATGACAATCTTGATAACTATTGCAAGAGTCTTGAATAACATCTTCCTTACTATTTTTTTTTAGACAGAATCTCACTGTGTTGCCCTGGCTAGAGTGAGTGCCGTGGCGTCAGCCTAGCTCACAGCAACCTCAAACTCCTGGGCTCAAGAGATCCTTCTGCCTCAGTCACCCAAGTAGCTGGGACTACAGGCATGCGCCACCATGCCTGGCTAATTTTTTCTATATATTTTTAGCTGTCCAATTAATTTCTTTCTAATTTTAGTAGAGACGGGGTCTGGCTCTTGCTCAGGCTGGTCTCGAACTCCTGAGCTCAAACAATCCGCTTGCCTCGGCCTCCCAGAGAGCTAGGATTGCAGGCGTGAGCCACCGCGCCTGGCCCTTCCTTACTATTTTAACAAGTGTCAGAATAAGTTTTTCTTTGTATATCTATCTATATATTTGCTTTCTCTATATATAATATATACATATACACACTCTTATATACAAACCAAATTTCTATAAACAAAGAAGATTAGGAACATGTTTAACATCTTTTGTTTTACAATCGATAAAAACGAGACCTGGAGAAGCTAAGTGAGTTATTTAAAGATATTTTCTTCTTGTTGCAATGTAAGCCAATTCCTTTTTGTTCTATAGTGAATCAAATCAGAAAAGCTGCTAACTTTCACAGATTCACGTGCTGTACTTTAAAACTATGAATGTTCAGGTCATCCTGTTCTCTCTGTTTAATAGGCTGGAGAAAAACAGCCATTTATCAAACTTATGAAGCTCAAACGACATAGTTAGGAAGAATTTCCAAAGAAGGTTTATATATCTTTAATATATAAAATAGTGTCCTGAAGCCAGAATTCTTCCATTAAAAAAATTCTCTCTGCTGCTTCCCCTTTGATTGTATTGTTCTTTAGTGGAACTTGCCCAATAAAAGGCCTGAAGAGTAAACACATGGCAAGCAATTGTGATCACTCTTCCATTGCCCTGGCCAAAAGCTTATTAGATTATATTGATTTACCAGCTCTTTCCTTGCAGAAATAGCCTAATTAAATGCTTAGTACTGCCTTTGAAAATGAATTCAGCTTAATAGTTATTTTGGGTTCTAATTTTAGAAGCTCTCACTTCTATGATTATAATTTTGGTGATGAGAATTAAATGTTGATGTCTTAAATTGGCATCCTTTCCATTCTTTAATATATTATTTCCTGGAGCAAAAATGTTGTTGGAGTCCAAGTTTAAATTGGACTCAATCACAGAGTATTTTTACCTTGAGCAGAAAGATTATTTTCTTGTTTGCTGGTGTGTATGACAATTCTAGCTTTCCCTCTTGCTTTGAAAAGTTATTTGGAGAAAATTTCAAAATTATTTTATTTTAATCTTTGGACTGGATATTTACTGCATTTAGGATACTGTCTTCTATTTTGGGGAATGGAACTGTAGGATTCTTTTTTCAATGGGCATTTTGCCTTTATAAAAAAAAAAGACAATTTTTAAAACTTTTTGTTTCACTGTAAAGCCGCATGATCTAACTTGGGTATAACTTCAGCAGTTTGAAAGGTAGGCTCTTAGAGTGGAAGAAGTAGGGTATATGAATTTAGAGTAGCTGTGAATTTTTCTTTTTTTCTTCCTTTTTAAGAACAACTAGTCTCATTCTTGTGGTAGTAAAGTGTTGGCAAATTTAAATGGCACAATCCGTCTTTAATCTAAGATAGTCAGTGTTTCATTTTCTTGTGTTAGATTATCCCAGAGTAACTATGCTAACATTGCTTTGAACGTAGACTAAACTTCCCAAATACCTATCTTCTTGAGGTTTAAAAAAAGTCCTTATGAGTCTTTTGTTTCACGATCGCTCTTTGCTTTAAACTGTCCACGTAAGAGGTCTTTGTTAGGAATATTTTTATATACCTACTGCCTTTCCCAGTGACCACTTGATTAATTTTTTAATCTGCTAGGAGATAATTTTGGAAAATGTAACGGCACTGCACGACTGAAAACTAAAAAGTTTTCTTTCTTCACTTTTTTTTTTTTTTTGGTCTGTGAAATTAAGGGCATCATCAACACTCCAGGGCATTTGAAAACAAATTTCCTTTTTGGAGGCTTTGATGGCTATCAAATAGGCTATGGATTTGCCATGTTCACAGCGCCGAAGGAGCGTCTGACGGTCTTGCCAGACACGTACACGTTGTGTGATGCTGCCTCCACTTTCAGTTCAAAGCAAGCATTGTCTCCTGGGTTTCCACTTAGCTTCTGTTGCTGCTTCTGATTTATTTTGAGATAACAGTTCACTTCAAACTAGATAATCTTCTGATCAGAGGAAAAAAAAGCTAGTTCCTTTCCTTCATAAAACAATCTTGCCTTTGAAGACACAGTTCAGTAAATCCAATAAATTTTGAGGCAGCATGATTTTTCATTGGTTGAATACTATGATAAAAATATGGAAAAAACAGGTTTTCTAAACATGCTTTTGGTACAAGACTTTCTTTTGCCAAGTTTAGAAAAGCCATTCTACACATATAATATTTTGATAATATTAGCCTCCATGCGTTTTAGTTCTATCAGTGGAATTTCAGCTTTTGAACTGTGTATGTGAAACAGGAGAAGAGAAAGCAAAACAAACAAAACTAATATAGTCGATTTGTTGTTGAAATGCTAAAGGGAATTCAAACATGAATTCGAAATGCTGTTCATTAAACAACAGAAAAAGATTCCTTTTAGAAATTTTAAAAACAGCAAGATTGACTTGAAAAGTGCAACCGAAAGCTATGTTTTAGAAGATGTCTTAGCAGGTGGTGGCTAGTGCATGATCTCTGCTGGTAGTAGTTTTGGGATCTCATTCAAAGCTGTTACTATCTGTGAACCAATGACTTCCTTCTTCTCAGCTTAGCAAGTAAAGTCAATTAAAAACAATTCCAGGTCTGATTGGGAAAACAAATACAATTGTTTCCTTTCTCCATTGAAGCCAGAAAATGAAGTTTATTTAAAAAATTGTTTTGAAATCCACAACTTTTGGATTCTTCCTAAAGTCCTCTGCAAATGTGAATATCTTAGTGTATATTTATAATGTGTTTGTAAAATTCTTATCAATACACTTTGGAATTTATTGAAAAATCCCCAAACATGCCTGGTAAATGAGCTAAGTACACATAACTAGAATTACAAGTTTAAGTTTACACAAATGCTTTGCAAACTCCTGGCTGATAAAAATACTAGCTAATATTCAGTTAGAGTTGAGTCTCAGTTTGTAGAATGATTCTTCCTTCACCACATGATATGATTCTTGTGAGTCCTATAAAACAGGGCAGGCTGTATAATATCCATTGAGAAGGGAGGGTAAATAATAACTAAGATTTATTGAAGGTCAACTGTAAGCTACACATTGTTTAAATATTTTGCATACATTAACTCCTTTAATCCTCTCTACAGCCAAATGAAGTAGATACCATTGTTGAGCCATTTTGCAGATGAAGAAATTAAGACACAGAGAGGTTTAGCACCACCCAAGGCTGCACAGCTAGGAGTAGAAAAGCTGAGATTCAAGCTGAGGAACAATTACTGCCCTATTTTGCAGATGAGAAACCGGAAGTGTACAGAAGCTAAGGTCACCAAGGTCACTAGGCTTACCAAGGTCAAAAGCCTAGTAAGGAACAATGCAGAAAATTCAAAGGAAAGATTTGTCTGGCTCTAAAATCTTAGCTTTTAACCATTTTATTAGAATGTTGAAACCCTGGTTTCCCACTTATTGATTTGATGCCAAGATATTTAAGTTTGTGTGTTACTCAATCGTGGCCACTATGTACAGAAGATATATTGACATCTTTCTCTTACTATAGAATTTTTAGTGTCTATTTCTATTCTGTAGCCTTAGCATATGTAGATAAAGGGCTTTTACTAGGAAGATGGGAGAAAGGTTAGGGGAGTATAAGATGAAAGTGTATAGAAATGTAATCACTTGGGAAGCATTTTCAAAATATATCACTTAAAGTCTCTCAATAGGTCTACCATATCAGATAGGGATGGGGCTCTCCAGGGTTGGGTAGGGGGTCAGAAGGAAGGAGTCGAGGCCTACGTAATTTCAAAAATGTTCCCCAGCTGAAGCGGATATGATCCTGAACCTGGTTGAAGACTGCAAGAGGCCCCTCTCCGCAGTCTCCCAAGCTGTCTCACATCCTGGAGACCTTTCGTATTGTAGATATTACCTGACAGTTACAAAGTACAATGATACAACTATTTTCCTCCACCTGGAGAATGTATTTGACATTAATTTGGGGGCAATATCATGCCTCTGTGGTCAACTAAAATCTGTGGGATTGTTTTTTTCCTTATTGTGACCAAGGTTAAGATGGATCATCCCCTTTATGCTCGTCTATGGGAAATGCATCTAATCTGGGTTCATTATTCCTGTGTGTTGAGCTCTTTGTCAAAACAGATTTAGTAATCCAATATATTAGCTAACTATTCTTCCCAGATTTGTGTCATATGTAAATTCGAGCAGTGGATCTTAATAAAGTTGGTGATTAAAAAAGAAAAGTTTAATCAAGTAGGGTCAAATGTGAAGATTTGCGTACAGGACAAGAGACCTCTCTCCAGGAGAACACTGACTAATAACTTCAATCACCTTTTAAGGTTTCTGACAATCCAATTATTTTGTAATGGTTAAGGACACAAGTTTCAAGTCAGACAAGCATTCAAATCCTGCTACTTTGGCTATGGACAAATTATAAAATATTTTTGAGCTTGATTTCCTCCATTGAAAAATGGGGATAATGATACTAATGTTAAAAGATTACTGTAAAGATTGAGATTTTACATATATACACAAACATACATATATAACACATATAAAACATATATAAAATTTCCTCTAGAGTAGTACCTGACATAGTAAATAATGAATGATAGCTATCATTATTAATATTATTATCTTTGAGAATATTGTGAGAGAATTTGATCTTCTATATATCTTCCTACACCAGAATACTTCATCAAAAAAATAATGATTGTATTTGACTTAGCTTACCTTGTAAATCTCTGATGGTTGATTACCAAGATGTCTCTTATTCTTGAGTTAATATAGTTTTTTTTAATGTTCTTCAATCCTCTGACTGGAGTTAATATATATATATATAGTTTTAATCTATTCATGTTTCTCAGTTTGTAAAACTTTTGACTGAGTACTTTATGTTTCTAAACATAATGAAATAGAGCAAAATCTTGCTTTTTTAAACCTAGTGTTAGATGTACCCCAAGTACTGCCTGACACTGTTGAGAACCCAAAACTAAATAAAAGTTGAGGAGATTTCATCTATGCCTTTAGTTGTGAAAAGTCGATCTGGCTTTAGTTTTCTTTGGCAACTACTTTCTAAAAGTTCTCAGAAAGTTTGTTTCCCAGTCAAGTAAATGAAATGAGCTAGAAAGTTTTGACTGCTGCTAAGAGGACAAGAAAGAAAAAAACCGAAAGAGATTTTGTTGAGGGAAAGACAGTGAATTATAAGAATATAATTGGTGTTTTTTATTCAATAACTAATTTTGCACAATGTTAGGTTTTTTTGTGGATGAGAGGTTAAGTGATATTAAAGATTTATCTCAGGTTAAATAAAATTTTATTGCTTTTGAGTAGAGTAGACATATTGAAGGATGTTCATTGTAATCCCCAGAGAAAGTTTAAATGGGTTTCTGAGTGTGCCAAGAGATAACTTTTCAGTTATAAGTTTATAAGCAGCATTCCTTAATGAACATTTTTGTTTCCCTTTTTGCAGTTTCTAAAATAACATTAGCTCTACAATGTCTAATAACCTCAAGAAAATACATCCTAGTTTGTTATATGCATTTTCTGTAACATTTTACCGTGATTTCAGACTGCAGGAATTCAGGTTCAGTAATTTTAAAACCCAGTGCTGTGACATAGAAAACCATTGGCATTATTAACTTTCAAATCAATGTGGAGAGTAGAAGAATGTTTTAACAAAAGAGCTAATGGCTGTTTTCTTTAACCTATGATTTAGAAAAATTAAATAGTGTGGCCTTTTCATCCAACACTAAAAGTAAAATGGGAAATCTGACTTCTTATACCTGAATTCTCTAGAGGATATCTTTGGCAAATGTATAATAGGTTTTATTTTTATTCTTCTTTTCTTAAATAGATATTCTTCATGGCAAGAATGATATGATTCTTATTATTTAATATTAGTAGTGGTGATAGATTCGGCTCTGCATTCAATTTAAGAGAATAGGAATAATATCTTTTTGGTGGGCATTTTATAAAATAAGGCAAATCAAACCTCAATATTAAGAGATAATTATCTGTTACATGAGGCAAAGGTAGAACACTACACAGGTGCTCTGCTCTTTCAGGAGGCATCTTAATAAACAAAAATAGAGGTGAGAGAGCCCACACCCCGGTGCTGTCATGCAGAATGCTGGTGAAACAACCACCCAAAGCCGAGTTAAAAGGCACAGCTGAATTGAGCACAAAGAGAAACCAATGGGCTTGTGGATAGTCCTGTACCTTCAGTGAAGCTTTATCTCAGTAATAAGATGATTTAAAAGCAGATATGATTTCCCTAACATTGATACAGTTTCAACCACCCAGCTATTTTGCTCCTTTGTGATTTTGAATGAATTATTGATAAGGAACACTTCAAAGGTGTGCAAAAAATTCTTTTACGTTTAGCATTTATAAAACAATGATGTTGATGGAAGGAAAAAGAAAACTACTGTCAATATTTCTCTGAGACTAAACAATAACAAAGTGCCTTCAGGATTCATTTTAATGAGAAATACTCGTGTGGCTCCATGGAAATCTCGGGACAGGCAGTGCACACCAGCAAATTAATTATAGCTTGGCAACCAGGCAAATGCAGAGGCTTATGGTGGCACTGCAGAAAATAAATATTCTTTTAATCAGCCATACTGGTTATGTCCTCAAAGGTAACATCAACCTTTAAATGTACAAGTCACGTATATTTAGAAAAGGATTTCAAAACAAAGGGCTTGCTTTGGCTTTTCTGACTACAATTTTCGGGTTAGTGTTTGCGCAAGGTTTCCTCAAAGTAAGGCACAACTGGTCCCTTAGTCTTGTCCACGGTCGGAGAACAGGGTTATCATTACCGACAGCATTTTATCTAAGCCTGACTCTGATCTGTGCTGGAGGAGACATTGACTTTCATGATGGTTTTATGGATCGATGATTCAGGTGATTCTCCAGATAGCTCTGCTGGGTTCCTGGGCCCTGTTTGCAAGTCAAAGCCGCGTCCCCTCCCCTAGGTGGAATTTCTCAGTTCAAGGATTCACTTCTTAGCTGCTTCCAGCTCCTGCAGTTGGCAGCTGACAGGGCAACGCTGTTAATGCAACCAGAGTCTTTAAAGCGGCAGGTGATAAGAGACGCTGGGATTTTAACAGCATAATGAATTAATTCACAAACTCGCTGAGCACAAATGATAACTTTGGTACAATTTCCAGTTGCAATTAGGAGGGGACTGCATTGTTTTACAGGATAAAGGTATTAGTCCTGATTCTTGTAATGTAATGTGTAGCATGCTGGTATATTTGAGGAAAAGCCAGTTTCTGGATGTGTGAATTTGCCCGTGACCAACTCCTGAAATGGATGCAAATTAACATGAGTGATTTCTGTGATAGTGAATGTGCTGTAGCATAGCCTCTCTACCCAGATCCCTAAGAGGGGGCTGGCAGAGTCTCAGAATTACATTTAAACTGAACTCTTATCCAAAAGCAACATAACCAACCCTGTCCAAATGTATCCCAAACTTTTATTATTTTTTGAGTTTATCCAAGCTGAACACGCAATCTTCATTTTGTACTTCACCCTGTAACTGTTTCAGTGATCACCTTCAAAATCAGCAAATTCAGGACAACTTCTAATTTCTGAGTTCATTATGGAAAGAAAATCATTTGTATCTTCACCTATTATTTCTGATGTTTCCCCCAAAAATGTTTCCAGTAGAAGAAATACAATTTTGAATCTAAGAGACAAGTTTGAGAAAAACAAGTTCTACTTTTTTCAGGGTTTGATTGGCATTATCCACAGTATTTTCAAAAAGAAAATTGTGAGTTTGTATGTTAATAAATGAATATGTATGCTAATGTCTTTTTAAGAATTATTTGCTATTATTTTTCTCTTTCAGATTGCTAAATGACTAAAAGTAATCGATCAAATCTATTGTTGCCTGTAGAATGCTCAGATAAGTACTAGGTATACATGGCTAATTAAAAAATATCATTTGATGATAATAGAGATGATAGATATAATGATAAAATACTCTTTCTTTCAGATGACTGACTTACACAGAAATGATATATTCATTCGATACAATGAATATTCAATGCAATTTAATAAATATTCATTGGACACCTGTGCTAGGCCCTAGGGATATTAAGATGAGAAAGATTCAATATTGGTTACTGACTGTGGTAGATTGTATTGTTCTCAAATATTCCCTCCCCATCCTATAGGAGAACTATATGTCCCTGCCTGTGGCTGTGTACTTTGCAGTGTGTCCTGTGGGAAGGGAAAATAATTCTCCATTCCTCACCATATGACTGACATTAACCAATGGCCTGTGAGTGGACATGATTCATGCTACATCTGAGCAGAAGATTTAAGAGGCACTGCATGTTTCTATAACACTCTTACTCTTTTCTCTCTGCTTTGAGAATGACATGTCTCAAAAGGGAGCCACTCTTCATCTGAAATATAACCCTAACCCTAACCTGAGTCCCAGAAAGAGAAGATTGAACAAAGCCACAACAGCTGACTGCAGATGCTAATGTGTAATATGCTTGTTGTAAATCACTGAGATTTTGGAAATTGTTTTTTCTCCACAGTGAAGCTAACTAAAACACTTTGCATGGTGTTAGACTACAGTACCTTAATTCTAAGGCATTAAAAGTTGTGATAAACTGCTCAAAAAGTTATGCCCAAAAAAGAGAACTAGTTCTAGTCCAAGAATCCTGCAAGCTAAAGTTATGCAAGAGTGTTGAGAAGGACTGTGGACAGATTACATCTGGGTTATTTATTTTGGCTAGATTTGGATACTGACAAATTTTAGCAAATTAATCGTGTAGTTATTAATATACCTCCATTGAGTTTTTAGGTCACCAAAAGAAATGACTCATCCATAATTTAATTGTCCTGATGTACTGACCTGGTCCAAGTCAATTGGGATTTCAAAGTCAAAGCTGCCATGCTTTGTTTACCCAGGGGAATGAGAATCAAGGCTTCTTTCAGGGTAGTTTTATACATCCATCTCTAATATCTCCTGATGCTACTCAATAATTAGGTATCAACGAACATTTGCATCTCTCTTCCTCCTCTAAGGGTCTAGGTCAACATAAGTGAAAAGGATTCTTGCCTGTCCTGTGCGTGTTATAGTGTGTGTGTTTCTGTGTCTGAGAGAGAGACACACACACACAGAGACAGAGACAGAGAGAAGTAAAGATTTAACTTTATTCACACTGTATTGTACTTCCTTGAGAGCTCTCTTATACACCTGAACAAACCACACACCAAATGAATATCCCATGATATTATGAAGAAAAACTCTAAGAAACCAAGATTATTTAACATATTTATTTTTGTTGATTCTTTTCAGGATATGGTTTCCTATAAACTTTTGCCAACTTCCTTTCCTTGGACTCTGGTCCAGGACGGGTGCTGTGGTTGACACTCCTGTGCTACCTGTGTGCGGTCCTCTCCTCCCTTGCACTCCCTCCCCGCTCCCTGGCAGCTGGGTGGGTCGGTGATGGGTCCCAGCCAGCAGACCTCAATAGAAGTGATACATGCCACCACTGAAGCCCGGCTCTCCAGCTCTTTGTCCTCGTGTCACAGCTCCCCTGAAAGACATGTGCTGAGAGGCCAGTGCTACCAGATGGAATCTGGACAGATCCCCGATTCACTGGTTGCACCTGCAAGGGACTTTTGAAGAACAAGACATACGTTTTTATGTATTATTGTTACTGTGCCATAGTCTAGGCCAAAGTAAAGTCTCTGAATGCGTCTCATTTTTTGTCTTTGAATTAGTTCCTTTATCTTTCAAAGTCTGTCCTTCCTTCCTTCTTTTCTTTCTTCTTCCTGTCTACCTTCCTTTCTTCTTCTCCTTTTCCTTCTTTCTCGTATTCCAAAAGTATGTATGGAACATGAACCGTATGCACGGGTCTGTGCTGGGATCACAATGATAAACGGTAGTGGCATAGTCCTGCCTTTATGGATTTATAGGGGAATGAGAATAATTAACATTTTTAAAAATTCTTTTACCCTGACCAGGCACTTTACCAAATTATTTCATTTAATCCTCATAATGCACTATGAGATAAGTCTTATTATCCCTATTTTACAGATAAAGAAACCGACCTTGAGAGAAGTAAACGACATATCCCGGATCATACAGAGGGCAAAGGGCAGAGCTGGGCTGCACCCCTGAGCTGCTTGCTGCCAGAACCCTGGTGTTCAAACACTAGATCTAGCAAGGGGTAACCTTTGGTTCTCTGGAGAATTTGAGGCAAACTCATTATAATTATTAATACATAGATCTGTCAAAATTAGAGATTTCTCCTCTCTTTGTGCTAGAGTTTGTACTTTGATGTTTTGAGCATAATGAAAAGGGTGTCAGGAAACTGGGATCAGTCAGTTTCACTGCCCGTCACTCGAAGTCTAAAACAATGCGTGGCCACATTCTGATATTGCCCTCAGTGCTCTCGTTCCTCTGCTGGAGGTGGGATTCCTCACCTGCAGGGACAGCCTCACCTGTCCACTGCTGGGTGGCTTACATGGCGGTGGGCGTGGGCACAGAGAGGTTTCTTTCACAATCTGCAGTCGAGCCCCTGTGAGGACAATGTTTCTATCACAGGAAGGGCAGTAAGGATACCCTTTCCTGGAAGAAGACCTATGCACCTGTGAGGATGTCTAATCACAGCTTTTAAAATAGTATTAATTAGAATACAAAGGGAGAACTCTCCCCAATTATTTGTGGACTTTTCTCCCAAAAGAGCAAGCAAGATTTTGAGACAAATCAAGTTTAAGTGAGGTAGTTAGAATGAACCATATTTGATAGCACAACAGAGTGACGATAGTCAATGATAAGTTATGATATCCTTTAAAAGAACTAAACGAATGGAATTGGAATGTTCAATAACTAAAAGAGTGAAATTAGAATGTTCCAAACACAAAGAAATGATAAATACTTGAGGTGATGGGTACCCCAATTACCCTGATTTGATTAATACACATCGTATGCCTGTATCAAAGCATCACATATACACTATAGACAGTTGTCATGTACCCATAATAAAGACTTAAAAAAGAGGGTAAGGGATCTCCAGTGCCACTTCCTCCCGC